>JAXIVJ010017057.1:0-27147 GCA_036785665.1 Chirona hameri | reverse complement strand
TGTCCTAACAGGTGTGCCAAAACCCGGCGGCACTGCGCGCCGGGTTAAGAAATTTACTTCAAATTCACAAAAATGTTTTTTGTGGATTTTTTTTTCCTCAGAAAAATAATCAGTTGGTTTTTATTTTTGGGGGTCAAAAACACAAAGTTTCGTGATTCCGAGATTGCCATTTTGAAGAGAATGCCATTTCCTTTCTTTTACCGTGGCCTTGGGGGTTAAAAATGTCAACGACCGCTGACCGCTTCCAAATGCTACTACAGTACTGAAATATACACTACTTAGACTACTATTTCGTAGTATAATTTAATCAGAAAACCTGACAAAATATGCAATTTGCTTCAAAACGCTATTTTCTACGATTGTCCAAACATTTATCATTTTTGCACCAAAAATGGCATGACATGGCATCAACGTCATTATCTCCCAAAATACTACATCAATTGCATTGTAATTTGGCGAGAAGACGTGGAATTGATGCAGCATAAGGTGCTAAAAGTTTGACGTTGATATCTATCATAGTTTTCAAGTTATTGAGAAAATCCGGGAGGGGCAGATTCTGCCCCCCCCCCCCCCCGCAGCGGGGCGCGGGTTAAGTGTCACCGGGGCTGCTTAAATTGCATCATGTGCGCTGTTTTGTCTATCATTGAAAGTAAGGGATACATACAAACTTCAAATTAAATCACTCGAGAGAAGAAAAAAAAACATTTCCGTTTTCATGAAGTTTTCTCCTAAGATCATTGTTTTTCACGTTCAGTGCAGGGAACACGCGGGGGGCATATTTGTATCGAATGCCCGTCCCAGATTCCTGTGGGGAGGCATTTGCTCCTGATCCCCCCCCCTGGATCCGCCAGCGCCAGCAATTACCGCCAAAGAGAGCCTCTGCCAGACACTTAATGGAATTCATTTTCCCATTTTCCAAATTTGTATAATGAATTGCGAAAGTTGTGTCATGCCTCGAAACGGCGCGAAATTTTCCGTTTTTTTTACTGTGCATAGCTGGATTTTGACTGATGTCAAGTCAATTTGTACGGTTTTACGATAAATTGGGAACCCGCGGGGGGGGGCATACTTGTATTGAATGTTCTCCCCCAGATTCCTGTGTTTGTGTGTGTGTGGGGGGGGGGACATTTTCCCCTGATGCCCCCTCCCCTGGATCCGCCAGTGGCCGAACAGGGACGGATCCAAGGGGAGCCTATCAGCGCCATGGCTTTACCGAAACCACCAAAATCGGCTGAAAATTCACACATTTTAGAGAAATTCTAGGCAACTTGTACAAAGGACAGTATTTGTAATCAATTAATCATGCAAAAACAGACGAAATCTCATAAGTTTTGGAAATCTGTCGGACGGCCCTTCACACCAACGTTTTGGGCCGGTCTGCATCCGCCAGAAGGCCCGAGTCCTTACTTGGAACCCTTACTTAGTAAAACGGCAATGTTAAAGGGAAATAATGACCTTTTGATTTTGTTAGCAACAATTTCTTAGGCTACCGTTATATTTTTAAAATTATTTTATTTAAATTTAAGAATTAAATAAAATTATTCCCAAATTCAAAGTTGTAAGTTTGGAAAAAATACAAAACAAGTACCTTGTGTACTTCATGAAGGTCATTGACAAATTCGTCCTTCCCTACCATTGTTAACATCGAGTGCGGCATTTGTGGAGGCTCTGTGACATTTCTGATTTAACTGAGCGCTGCTCGGGCACCCGCTAGTAGCGCTTTCGTTCTCCATGGCAACCAGGCGTCAGCCAATCAAAAGCCAGAAGGGGAATACGTTCTGGCTTTTCATTGGCTCACGCCTGGTTGCCATGGAGAACGAAAGCGCTACTAGCGTGCGTTCGAGCAGCGCTCTGATCCGTGAAGCAATCCGTGAAGCATTCGTGATGCATGACTGACTATCAGTATAAGTCATGAATAACAACAACATGCAAACTATACCAACTCGAATAAAATAAGAGCGGAATTAATTGAACCCCAGACAAGCTAGTATTCGCAAAGCACTCGGCACTGCGCCACAATAGCAAAAGGTGAGGGAAATGCATATTGGATGCAATATTATTACGTCACAAGTTTCTGAAGTGTCAACTGCTATGAAATACAGTGATAAAATACCTTTAATAATGATTAACAAGAAAATTCAACTTAAAAACAATCATTTGAATAAGTATTTAAAGGGAAATAATGACCTTTTGATTTTGTTAGCAACAATTTCTTAGGCTACCGCTATGGTTTTAAAATGATTTTATTTAAATTTAAGAATCAAATAAAATTATTCCCAAATTCGAAGTTGTAAGTTTGGGAAAAATACAAAACAAGTACCTTGTGTACTTAATGAAGGTCATTGACAAATTCGCCCTTCCCTACCATTGTTTACATCGATTGCGGCATTTTTGGAGGCTCTGTGACATTTCCGATAAAACTGAGCGCTGCTCGGACACACGCTAGTAGCGCTTTCGTTCTCCATGGCAACCAGGCGTCAGCCAATCAAAAGCCAGAAAGGGAATACGTTCTGGCTTTTCATTGGCTCATGCCTGGTTGCCATGGAGAACGAAAGCGCTATTAGCAACAACTCGCCACAATGGTTAAGTGCGCCGAGAAGCATGACAATGCTTTGTAAACAAATCGCCGACGCTAAATAGGTCGCCGTCGATGTGCATCGATGAGCTTCCGATTTAATTGCCAGTTTTGTGTTATTGTTTGTTAGTTTTTTGGGGAAAAATTATTATTTTTCATGATAATATAAAGCATAGTGTTATATACAGCCACAGACAAATTATACAATACTCCTAATGTTGAAAACAAATGAGTTTATTTTCACAAATTGAGGGTCGCAACCACTAACTATGCCGCCGTTGATGTGCATCGATGAGCTTCCGATTTTATTGCCACTTTTTCCAATCGCTGTTAGTTTTAGAAGATCGCCGGGCATATAATCACAACAAGCAGAACGCACAATATATTTTCCACTCCATTACGTTAAAAAAACAATACGGGAAAAGCCCGCAGTTTGATGAGGACCAAAAGTACTTGCAAGTACCGGTCGTTTAAAGTGTGGAACGCTTATCAACTTTAACTTGAAATATCTTTCGGTAGGAAAGTTTTCATGCAAAATGTGATGAATTTACAATATATTTTGGTGTCGTCTGGCGATTTCAAGTGCTAACTCCATTTTTGTGGAAAAAGGTCATTATTTCCCTTTAATTAGCTTTCAACTCGAAATCGGATATATTTTGCAATGCTACACAAGAATGGCACCAGTGACGTCATTAACAAAGCCTGCTACGGGACTTGGGTATACTAATCAGGGACAACTCGCCAAGTGCGCCGAGATGGTTAAGTGCGCCGAGAAGCATGACAATGACTTTGTAAACAAATCGCCGACGCTAAATAGGTCGCCGTCGATGTGCATCGATGAGCTTCCGATTTAATTGCCAGTTTTGTGTTATTGTTCGTTAGTTTTTTTGGGAAAAATTATTATTTTTCATGATAAAATAAAGCATAGTGTTATATACAGCCACAGGCAAACTATACACAACTCCTAATGTTGAAAACAAATGAATCGATTTTCACAAATTGAGGGTCGCAACCACTAACTATGCCGCGTTGATGTGCATCGATGAGCTTCCGATTTTATTGCCACTTTTTCCAATCTCTGTTAGTTTTAGAAGATCGCCGGGCATATAATCACAACAAGCAGAACGCACAATATATTTTCCACTCCATTGCGTAAAAAAAACAATACGGGAAAAGCCCGCAGTTTGATGAGGACCAAAAGTACTTGACAAAAGTACATCATTATTTCCCTTTAAAGGGAATAGGTCACCTTGAAAAATGTCTTAAAAATTGGCTATACGGGGTATATTGAGCTGAAAATCACGAATATGACATTTGTTTGGACGATGGATGGATATCCGTTGAGAAATGGACATGTTTCTCTTTTCCCCTTCATGGCCATAAAAAACTTCAGGACAATGTGTGACGTCATGCATATGGTAGCTTGGATATGGAAGCAATTGCATACAACAACGGCGTACTTGTAACCAAAATATGACGCCTTACCAGAGACAATAGTGGAGACGTCAATACAAAATAAAACAGAACAAAACAAAACGTTTTATACTCTACAACTGTTTGCTCTGAGCTATTTATTCGCATTTGTAGGTACATACTGGATAACTAGATGTCTCATATACCACACAACAAAATTTGGTATCTTCAACTCTGCCTGGACCAGTTACCAGTTATCAATTATCCTAAAGTGAAGCAATGTTTTGTGAGTCTTACGGTATGAGTGGATAGGATGAGGTTGCTTGATCAGTCTAGCAGTCTTGATTTTATTATTATCATCTGAAGCATACTGATAATGTACTCAAGATTCAGCTATACCTATGTATCCTTCCTTGTCATACCTGGTTCTTTCACCAAAATGGCCCTTACACAGTTTACATTAAATGTGTACCCATCACAGCTGAGCGTATACAATACATGCAGTAAAGCACCAGATTTTTGGTGTGTTGATATCAATAATGAGATAGCATGAAATGTCTGCTAGAAGGAGCCCTAACCCAACAACAACTGCTAGAAAGCTGTGACAAAATATTATATCCTTACATGTATCCTTACATGGATGTAACTTAGGTACATCCATAGGCGTAGGAGCCAGAGGGGCAGCCGCCCCCCCCCCCCCCCCCCCCCCCAACATTTGTGATTTTAACATTACGCCTATGGGCGTTGCATGGAAAGAATCAACTTCAGAATGCCTCCTGCCCCCCCCCCCCCCCCCCCCCCAACTTGAACATAGTTCCTACGCCCCTGGGTACATGTTAGTGTGGATGTTTTTTAATCTTATTTCTTGCATGCAAATTTGCACTTTAAATTTTGGTAATTTGTCCAACTGATTATCAATGTTTCCTGATATATGATATTCCTGATATTTCTGACTACCTTACATATCCATTTTATGTACAACCAAAAGCTGCATGAAGAGAAGCAGGGGAGCGAAGCGCCCACAAGTGAAGCATCCTAGCATTGGGAAATTTGGGTGGAAAATGACACCCTATGGATACTATTTTTCCACTCTTTTTCCTGAGTTTTACTGTGAATTTTCCACTCCTTATTTTACAATGCATTAAATAATTGGAAACCTGATACTGATTTATGGATGTAATTATAGGGACAGCTTGTGGATGGAAAGACTGGTAAGCATTGGCATAGATAATAACTAATTTTGGTGAACAGGTAATTGGGTGATAAAGCCTGGTACATATGCTTTTTGGTTTAATTTTCCACTCTTTATACTTATTTTTAGTCAGAATTTTCCACTCTGCACCCCAGCTCCAAAGCAATTATAGGAGCCTGAGTGAGTAGGTATGTAGCATATTTATTTGTTGCTCTTTATCTCTTCTTGTAGTTAGAAACTTTAGTTACTCATCTATTATGTTTCATTATGATTTCTATTATCAAAGATTTACCATTTCGCTTCATCAACAAGCTTAGCATGTCAGCTTGTAATTGTTACTATGACTGATGTGTGCAAGGTTTTTGTTTTGTTTTTCTGCCAGCATTTGTTGTTCATGATCACACAGTGATTTTGAGCCTAGCCCAGGATGCAGGAGCCTGGAGCAGTCCCATTATATGTGCTCATGGACAAGATGTGTTGCCATCACAATTCACAAAGTATGTGAAGTTTGCAATGTTGGCACACAAATGGGAAAAACACATGCAACATGTTATTCAATGGAATGTATGTGTTTCTTCATTTGCAAGCAAGAATGGTCTTCAATCCAGTAAAACGTTGTCATGCATGGTTGTCATATGCACTATCAATACTTCCATATAATATTTTGGCCCTTTAGGTTCAGGCTTTATTGGTTTAGTAATAATATAAAATTATGTAAGATGTATTATTTTAATGAATAAATGGACAACACTTCAGCAATCCTATAGACTGCCATTTGAACATTGTATCAACATGCTTGTCTGCAGCCCTTCACGGGAAGATGGAATAAGTATTTATGCATGTTTTATGTTTGTGTCATCAGGACCTTGTGTCACAGCTAGAGGCCACGCAGCGCACCTCCACAGTCCTCAAGGACATATTGGTGCGGTGCCCGGCCCTCGCGTGGGAGGTGGAGGCCAGCTTGGCCGGTACCACCGCAGGCACGGATCCCCCACCTCCACCTCCAATCATGGCCATCCGACGCAAGTGGCTCGACCCCAGGGGTCAGTACCGGGGGTTCGGAGAACTTCAAGACGGCGTGCTGTAGGGTGTCCTAGTCTGGCATTTAGCATTGATTTAACATTTAACATAGATATATAGATAGAGCACCCAGTCAGTGTGAGCTGAACCCCGGACGGATGTAGCACCGTGTCAAGTGTAGCTGACTTAGACGGTAATGTATCAGACATGATCATTGTATTCGCAATCAATGACGATGAAATGAAAGTTCATAAAAAACAGACGTTTCGACAAACAGAGCGTCTTCGTCAGTGCTAATTATACATTTTAAATTATAAAGATATTTAAGTCAAGCAATCACAATCGGCACCAGGTTTGCATGAAGCAGATTGTGATTGCTTGACTTAAATATCTTTAGAATTTAAATATTTATAAATGTTTGTCGAAACGTCTGTTTTTTCGGAACTCGCATTGCATTCTCATTGATTGCAAATACAACTTAGACGTTAATGTGATGCTTGATGACAGCGCAGACGAATCAGTGTAGGTTTCCTGTGGCGGTAGGCAGTCGAGCCTGCCTCCTCCCTCCCCCCTCCCCTCTCCCCCTCCTCCCCCTCCCCCCCAGGGGGAGGGGGGCGGCCGCCCCCCCCTGGAGGCCCCTTTTCGGCGCGCTGCGCGCGCCGAAAAGGGCCAACGAGACCGCGCGAAGCACGGTATCATAGGCTCTTTACTACACGAAGCGTGGTCTTTAGAGGGTTTAGAGGACTTCAGAGGCCCTTTAGGGCCACCAGGGCCCTCTCTGAAAGACCAGAGGGCCCCTTGGACGTGCAAGAGAGCCCTGTGCATGTCAGAGGGGCCCCTGGCCAGACCGAAAGGGCCACTGGGCGGGTCAGAGGCCCCCTGAGCACGTCGAATGGGCCCCCTGAACACGTCGAATGGGCCCATAGCCAGCACAGAGGGGCCCCTGGGCAGGTTGAGAGGCTCCTGAGCATGTCGACAGGGCGACAAAGCGGCCAGCGCAGTCCTTTGCCAGGCCATAAGGGCCCCTGAGCAGTTTGGAGGGCTCCTGGACAGACCAGAGGGCCCCTGACCAGACCGAAAGGGCCCCTAGGTGGGTCAGAAGGGCCCCTGAACATGCCGAATCAGCCCCTAGCCAGCACGGAGGGGCCCCAGGGCAGGTCGGAGGGCCCTCGGAGCATGTCGCAAGGCGACAAAGCAGCCAGCGCAGTCCCTTGCTAGGTCGGAAGGGCCCCTTAGAAGGTTAAAGGACCCCTGGAGAGACCAGAGGGCCCTGTAAAGTTAAAAGGGCCCCTGCGCAGATCGGAGGGGCCCATGCCCAGACCGAAAGGACCCCTAGGCGGGTAAGAAGAGCCCCTGAACATGCCGAAGTGGCCCCTGGCCAGCACGGAGGGGCTCCAGGGCAGGTCGGAGGGCCCATTGAGCATGTCGGCAGGGCAACAAAGCAGCCAGCGCAGGCCGACCAGAAGAGTCGCTGGGCTGATCGGTAGGGCTCCTGGGCAAGTCAGAGGGGCCCCTGGCTAGATCGAAAGGGTCCCTGGGCCGGTCGGAAGGCCCCTTGAACATGCCGGATGAGTTCCTAGCCAGACTGGAGGGGCTCCTGGGCAGGTCGGAGGGGCCCCTGAGCAGGGGCGGCGGATTGCGGGGGCAAGGTATCCAAAATTTCCCACAGTCGAAAATCCTGGGGGCAAAGGGTAGTTTTGCCCCCCCCCCCCATATTTTAGCTTGCTCAATCTGGGGGCAACATGACCCTTCCCCTCCCCAGTATTTTCATTTGAGGGGGGGGGGGATTTTGGGTACCCTGCGCCCCGCAATCCGCCGCCCCTGCCCCTGAGCATGTCGGCAGGGCGACAAAGCAGCCAGTGCAGTCGCTGGTCAGGTCGGAAGGACCTCTGAACAGGCCGAATGGGCCCCTTGACACACAAGAGGGGCTTCTTGGAAGGTCTGAGGAGTCTCTGGTGAGACCGGAAGGGTCAAAGGACGTAGAGATCCCAGATGAAGATTAAATACAAAGAGTACTTACTCCACAATACAAATATTAAAAGCGGAGCTTTCGGGTATATTGTAACACCCTTCGTCAGGGTGCTACAATATACCCGAAAGATCCGATTTTATTTTGTCCTGTATAGTAAGCCCTCTTTGTATTATATATAAATATATATATATATATATATATATATATATATATATATATATATATATATATATATATATATATATATATATATATATATATATATATATATATATATATATATATATATATATATATATATATATATATATATATATATATATATATATATATATATATATATATATATATATATATATATATATATATATATATATATATATATATATATATATATATATATATATATATATATATATATATATATATATATATATATATCACCCACTCCACATCATGTCTTTTCGCTTCGCGGATCCCAGATGAGTCCCTGAACAGGTCGGAAGGTCGTAGAAAAGGTCAGAGGGGCCCCTGGACGATCTGAAGGGACCTTGGGCCTTTTAACAGTAAGAATACAGTTGTACAGGGAATAAAACTCAAAATTTTCGCACCGCTCCGCGGCGCAATTTAACTACAAATTCAATTATATGCGGGTTAGGAAAAAATCGGTCAGTTTCTCGGCGCATTTATGTGTTATGTTTTTTTCTTTCTTTCTTTCTTTTTTTCTCACTTTATCCGGCTTCCGCCGGTGGTGTATTTTAACATACATTCATACACATATACAAATTGCACATGACACGGATCAGCTGTGTACTTTTTTAACATAGAAGACACTTCAAAACATACAATCACCCACACAACATCAAACGCCTCATCAGCGGCATCGGCGGACCCCGCGCGCCGCGTGTGCGTGTGCGTGTGCGTGTGTGTGTGTGTGTGTGTGTGTGTGTGTGTGTGTGTGTGTGTGTGTGTGTGTGTGTGTGTGTGTGTGTGTGTGTGTGTGTGTGTGTGTGTGTGTGTGTGTGTGTGCGTGTGCGTGTGCGTGTGCGTGTGCGTGTGCGTGTGCGTGTGTGTGTGTGTGTGTGTGTGTTTCGTTGTAGGCGCATGAATCACACGCCCGGAAGCAGCACAGGCCCACCCCATAGTCACAACTGGTTGATGCAAACAAAGCATAGCACATGAATTAAATGAAATGAAAGCATGAGTGAAAAGTTAATAATTTTACTAACCCTTCACTCAAACACTTGCCTCAGCCGTTCCCATTTCTGCTCGAATTTATCTAAACTGCCTTTCGCTTTGGCAACGTAATATTTTTTTTTTTTTCTAGCTTTAGCGATTGCATCATGATTTGTATACTTGGTTGAGTTGACATTAATCGTGCTTTATGTATACAGGCCTTACATAATGATATTATAAGCGCTTCTAAGTTGGACGTTTCAACAAGGAAAAACGAGTTAAATGCATTTATATGTATTATGACTTGGTATGTTGTCCTTAAATGTGATAGTATCTCCTTAATGAACAGTTGAGTTTTGGGACAGTGCCAAAAGAGATGGCTAATGGTTTCAATAGCTGTTTCACAGAATGTACAGTTACTTGATTGTTATATATGTATTGTTTTCAAATATTTATTAGTTGCGTAAATTCTATTTACTATTCGAAAATGAAGGTATAGAAGATAAGTGGAGGTCGTTGCAGCACTAACATTATCTAAACTTCCTTCCGTGTAATTACTTATATCTGCCACCCATTTTGCTCGCAGACGTTCGTTGGTATTGTTATTTTGTGTTGAAGCGTTCGAAATAAACGCATTATATGCTTGCTTTGATAACTTTTTGTTATTCAATACTAAGTTTATTTTATATGGTATGTTTGGTTTATTTATCAGCGTCTTGTCAATACTTCTACGTATATCCTGCGGCAGACTTCGCACTAAGGTTTCGTAGCATAAGAACGTCATACTAATTCCATACATATTTTCTACTTCTTGCTTGCAATAAATTGTTCCTGTGTTTGAGTTATATAAGTCTCCTATGAAGCGTAATCCTCGTTCGTTCCAACTTCTAACTATATTTGTTGAATATTTTGTCCAATCTGAAAACCATATTTTCTCAGATATAATTTCCTCGTTACATAGTTTATATTCGCGATTGAACTTTATCAAAGCATCGATGATATCTATATAGAAAGGGTTTGATAACTTGCTTTGTATCTGTTGCAACTTCCCACATCCGTACGTTAACAACAATTCGATGTCTGGAAGTTACTGTGTAGCGAGTAGTGTCCAGTCGGCACGTGATGTTGCCAATCGTTTCAACCACGTCAGTTTCATACATTTGATAAATGACTATATGCACCATGTTTAAACCGTCTTTTGATTGGGTTTGTACTAGTTTAGTACGTTTTATCTTATCTTTTGTATGACCCCAAATGAATGCAAATAGAAGCCTCTCTAGTTCTTTTATACATTTACTTGAAGGGTTAGGAAGTGCGATGAATAAATGTACAAGTTTAGATAGTAACAAAGCCTTGACTATACATATTCTTCCAATTGGTGTAAGGTTACGTCTTTTCCACTGTTCCAATTCATTTTGTAATGCAGACATTTTTAGTAGCATATTACGTTCCGTCACATTTGTACCGTTTCGGTCTATTTTTATCCCCAGAACTGTCAGCTCATCCACAAATTGTATGCTATGTTCTGTACTAATCTGATCTGCTAATGTCCCTACTGACATACCTGCGGTTTTTTCAAGGTTTATTTTCAAACCCGAGTGATTGCCGAAAGTGACGAGCTCCTTGACAGCTCCTGTGATTGAACGTTCAGTTCAGTCTACAAATATAATTGTATCGTCGGCGTATTCACTTATTCTTATTTCTTGATTCTGATTCATTTGTATTCCAGTCAATTGATTAGACTTCGCAACTTGTTCAGCTAATACAGCAACTGCTATGTTGAATAGATATCCTGAGGCTGGGTCTCCCTGCCTTATGCCACGTTCTAGTTGTATTTTTTTGCCGAGATATCCGTTTAGTAGAATACGTGATTGATTTTTAGTATTTTAAAATGTTTGGTCTATTAATGCTCTCAGTTTTGGGCCAAAGTTAAGCTCGCTAATGACTAATCTGAAATAATCCCAATCGACTGACTCGAAAGCCGCTTCAAAATCAGCGGCTATTATCATCCCTGGCTTTTTATTGTTATTGGTCCAGTTAATTATATCAAGCACAAGCCTTGTATTTTCTCCAATATACCGGCCGGAAGTGTAGGCTGTTTGCGCTGGGCTAATTAACTTTGGCATTACCTTTTTAAGTCTCATGGCGATTGCGGTTGATATAATCTTATAATCTGAATTTAACAATGTTATTGGTCTCCATCCCTTATAAGTATGAGGTGATTTCCCTTTCTTATGGATAAGTGTAATGCTGCCCTCACGGTGAGAAGGAAGCTCGTAACCTTCAGTCGACGAGGTTCTAACTGCCCGGTACAGAAATGGGCCTATTTCCGACCAAAAACAACGGAAGAATTCGACAGGGAAGCCATTTGAACCGGGAGTCTTGCCTTTCTTCACAGAGTTTAATGCACTAGTTAATTCCAACATTGTTCCCGCTGTATAAAAGGAACGACCCTTCGGATCCGGCGAATTTCAGACCCATCACAATTGTAAGTTTAATTTGCAAAATCGTTGAGAAAATCGTGCACGTTCAACTCACAACATATATGAAGGATAATTGTTTATTTAGTAATGATCAGCATGGTTTCCTTTCAAACCATTCCACGTCTACAGCGCTCCTGTCCATGACAGACGAAATTATTAAGGGAATGGATAGATCAGAAATTTCTTTACTAGCTCTATTGGATCTGAGTCGTTGTTTTGATGTTGTCGACCATAGCACTATTCTGAAGAAAAAAATTAGAGCTTTTACAGGTCAGAACTGGATGGTTTAAAAGCTACCTTGAAGGTCATACTCAAAAAGTGCGCGTAGGGGAAAGTCTATCCAAATCATTACCAATATCAATAGGCTGCTTCCAGGGTACAGTTTTAGGAAGTTTGTTGTTTAACATCTTAAGTAATGACATTGCATCTTACATCCCGTCTTCTATTAGTGGCTTCCGCGTCACTCTCATTCGATATGCAGATGACGCACAATTAGCTATTACGGGACCACGTGACCAAATACGAGACATGGAGAGTGCCATGGAGCACGGTCTAGGCATTTTGAGCAACTGTTTTTTGCAAAACGGGATGATGGTTAATGCAGCTAAAACAGAACTGATGGTATGTGGTGACAGACGGCAGATTGCTCGGATAGGAATTATGCCGAAGGTGAGATTTATGGGTGAGGACCTGTTGTGCTCGGAAAGTGTTAAGAATTTAGGTATGATTATGGACTCAACTCTGTCGTGGCAACCGCACGTGAAACATGTCATACACCGATGTTTTGGTATTCTTATCGGAATCCTCCATGCCAAACAAGTTCTGCCAGCTTCTGTCCTGCCCCGTATAGTGGATTCTCTGGTGATCTCTCACATTAGATATTGTACTCAAGTATATGGTAGTGCTAGCAAAAGTGTAATTCAGGAACTGCAAAAGTTGCTCAACTTTGCTGCACGAGTCATTTCTGGTCGCCGGAAATACGATCATGTTTCAGATGTCCTAAAGGAGTTAGGCTGGCTCACTGTTCCAAAACTTGTAGAATATTTTGATTTATGTATGATGCACAAGATTTTAACATTAAACCTGCCGGTCGTACTGCGCCAAAGCCTGTCATTTAACCATCAATCAGGCTTGCGACAAACGCGACAATCATCTCACCTATCGCTTGTTCGTCCCCGCAACAACCATGGAAAGCGCACCTTCATATACCGTGGATGCAAACTGTACAATCGCTATGCCATTGACAATCATCTACATCGTCTTAGTGTGTGTACTTTTAAAAGGCATGTAAGAGAGATATTGACTGAAGCTTCTTGATCTATTGACGCAGCTTCTTGACAATTGTTTGCGACGCAAATGTGCTACACCAATGTATGACGAAGGTATTAAAATAGCCCTATTGTGTGGAAATACCTGATGACGTGAAATAAATAAATAAAATAAATAAATGTTATATCCGCGTCGAGTTCCGTCCTATTGTTTGAATCTAGCCTATTTGTTATATGATTCGCTATGAATGAAGGATCTGGCGTATTGCTATCCCTGGAATTATATTTATTTTGCAAAATATTCGAGAAGTTTTCAATTATTACATCCGCCTTTGAAATGATGTCATTCCCGTCATTGATATATTGAATGCATTTCTTGTTATAGTTTCTTTTCTCTAAAGATAAAAAATACTTTGAATTTTTCTCCCCAAGCTCGTGCCAGGCCACCCGCGACCGAACAATCAGTCCGTCAATAATTGGACGTCTTCGCTCTTCAAGTTTGGTTTTGATTATGTTTAGCTGAGTAGCATCACTTTGAAGGCCTGATGATGTAAATTTGTTTTCCGCTTCAGTAATTTCGGCCATTAACTTCGCTTCTGTTGTCCTTACGCGTTTTGCTTTTTGTTTAGAAAACTTAACTGTATCTCCTCTAATCATCATAATCAAAGTTTCATAGAAAAGGCAGTCGTTTATTGTTAGTTGTATGGATTTATAATACTTATCATCATTATACACTACGTTATCATATACAGGGACCGCGTATTGTCGGACTGTGTCGCCGATGCAAGATTTTACCGTTTTAATATAATCTTCGTCTGTTAAATGTGAAATATTAAATTTCCAGATACCATTTCCTCTTTGATTTTTACTTTGTATTGATAAGGTTATTATGTTATGGTCTGTACGATATCCTGGCAACATTTCGACATCTGACACATTCAAAAGGTCATCGCTAACAAAGAACATGTCTAGACGTCCACGCTTTAAAGGATTTATCCGCGACCACGTGTAACTACGGGCCATGGGATGCAACTGACGCCATGCATCAATTAAGTTGTACTTATATGATAGCTCTAGAAAAGTTTGTTTTGCATGTGTATTATTTTCCCCGACATAATTAAACGAGTCTGCAACCGGATCTATCACAAAGTTTAAGTCTCCTGCGACGATTATGTAATCGACGTTGAATTGTTCTAATCTTTGATTCAACTCTCTGTAAAAGGATGGGCGATCTTCGTTCGGTCCATAAATATTTACGAAAACATAAGATTCAGTGTTAATTTTACACGTAACTATGACGTAGTTGCCACAATCTGATCTGATATCTGTCATTACGGTGCATTGTAAGTTGCTACTAAATAAAATACTTGTCCCTCGGCTTCTCGATGAGAAACATGAGTGATAAGCTTTACCTCGCCATAAGCTGTCAAAGTACGGTATTGTCTTTGTTGTCAAATGTGTATCCTGTAGGAATATAATATTGAAGTTTTTGTTTCGAATGTAATGCATTACATCTCGTCGTTTTTTCTGATCGCGAAGGCCCCGGCAGTTCATAGACATAATTTTTATTGTATCCATTATTAATTAGTAATTAGTAAGTGCTTTAGACAATTGAACACTGTCCGGCAGAGCTGGAGGGACAAAGGCACGATGCAATATACTGATATTATGAAATTGTTGACCACGCCTGGCACGGCCCGTGCTGCCCCCGAACACGTGTGGTCAAGCTGAGTGAAGCTGTTGTGTTTGTGTGTGCGCCTGTACGTGTGCGTGAGTGTTTGTGTGAGTGTGTGTGGGAGTGTTTGACACTCAAATCGAACCCGGTTGGCTTTATATCGTGAAGGTACAGTTACTGCCTTACTCAAACACGTGACCATCGGCCAGGGAGCGCCCTGCCCAGGAGCGCCAAAAAGCAATACCACAATACCGAATGAATCCATGCATCGAATACCCTTCACTAACCGTACAAAAACCGGGCCATGGCCGGATCCGATCCGCACCGCCAACCGCCGGAGACGCCGCTACGGGCGACGGACGCCAGGCTGCGCCGCCGCACGAGACCACCGGAGCAGTTAACGCACACCGACACAGCCGGCCGCCGCCACCCGACGCAGACGCCCCGGCGATAGCCAGCACACCTGACACGGACCCGGCCACACCCGGCTCCTGGAAAGCACGCAAGATCAGACACCATCGCCACGTCCATAACGTCTTGAAACGAATCAGCTTATAAAGACGGCACGAAACAGTAATAAACAACATCACCTTAGAGTTAATGGATCAGTGATCCGTAACACATTATCGAAAACGAGTCTCTATACGAACAGTGACGCTTTGACCTGCGATAGTTATGACCGAAGCCAAGTTCTGCACACTGCCTGGTCCTAATACATATTGTGAATGTCTGTTCGCTCTCGTAACACTAAATACAGCTCTTCTTAAGAGTCTGAAACCAAAATCATCACGATCAGTCATACTGAGTCGCGTCACTTATCGTCACTCAGGGAGCACCAGAAGTCGTCCGGTCCCGAGTTGCTCCAGCCCTCGCAGTAGCCCGTTCCGTACGCTCAACGACTGAGTCCGGTAGCGCCAACAGGCGGCCCGGTCGCCGCCGCAGCAGAAGGCCCCGCAGCGGCGCCAACAGGCAACCCGGCAGCCGCGCCAGCGGGGGGCTCAGCAGCCGCGGCATTAGGTGGTCCAGCAGCCGCGGCATCAGGGAGCACTGCAGCGAGCTCGGCAGCATCGCCAGCAGGGGACCCAGCAGCCGCGCCGCCCCGCGGCGGCCCGGCAGCCGCAGGCAGCGGCGGCGCCGCCGACACGGAGGCCGCCGGCCCAGCCGCCCCGGCGGCCGACGGCGCGGCGGCGGCGGCGGCGGCGGCGACGACAGGCGAATCCACGCCGCCATGACTCGCCGAAACACCGGCCCGCCGCCCAACGCGGCCGGGCGGCGCCCCGCCCGCCGGCGCCGGACGAGGGGGCGCCGAGCCGACGCCACTGAGGATCCGCCGCAACGCAGCCACATCCGGAATTCGGATGTTGGGACCGCTCCTGACAGTGCGGCAGAACACAACTCCCCGGCGGCTGAAGACTGACGCCACCTTGGATCCGCCGCTCGTCCTACGCGCCTGGAGCAGCTGTGTATACAGCCACTGGTTGAAAGCTGTCAGAGACTCAGACAGGTACAGCGCTGACAACTGACGGTCGCGATGTGAACCTGGCCCGGCCTCCGCACTGGACCTCAGCAGATCGAACCGCGCTTCGTATATCCGATCTCTCACACTACGCTTGACAAACTTGCATATCACCTTGTTATCGCTCTGAAGGCGATGTGCGGCCTGAATGTCCGATGTGGTCAAGCTCAGTCCAGCAATTCTCTTGTTGAGAATCTGAGTGACCTCCTCTTCTGTCTTCGTTGACCGACCTACGACCAAAGTCGTCGCATGTGATGATTAGCGAAGACAGACGCCTGTTGAGCTCCGTACTCTCTACTTGCGTTTGGAGCTCTATGTTGACCTTCGTCTGGTGGACTAGTTGCTCACTCAGGCGCTTAATCTCGCTATCTGTCCATCGCCTGCGATTCCAGCGCGTTCAGTCGTCTGTCCATGCTCTCAAGCTTCGCTTCGAACGCAGTGATAACCGACGCGATGCCGCTGTCGATCAGCTGCCGGATCGCGGTCAGTGCACCTGCACTCAGCTCCACCCCTGGCGGCTCGGCCGGCTCGGCGACCGGCCTCTTAGCCGCGGGCAGCGCGGCGTCCCGCGGTGATGTGGAGCCGCGCTCAGGCGCCGGTCTTTTCGGCTTACGGCTCTCGTTTCTTCCCACCATCTCCGACACTGAGACGCGCCGCTCACAATGAACCGACGCGGCGCCGACGCACTCCGTCTCAGACGCCGCACAGTCTGTGAACACCGACTCGTCACCGCTCTCGTCTGATGCCATCCGCTGCGACACAGACGCCCTCTCCGTTCACTGCACCACCAGTCACCGGTCACTCGCTAGCCTTCACGGACAGTCACTGATCTCACTCTGATCTCTGCATGGAAACTCTCAACAGTATGTAACCATGTTGGTTCTGGCCTCCCGGGCGCACGCGCCAGCGTTCACTCAGCGCACATGCCCGGAGCTCGCGGCGAGCGATCCGACCTCGACCAAGGTCACGCGCCAACTCTTTAAGGGATTTGGTCCACTTAAAGTAAAACAAGTACATACCTACCTACTATAACATGAAAATCCACATTAAAAATGCTGCAAAGGCACGTATCAAAATGGGGGTACATTTTTTCGTCATTTCAGCCGCCCCCAACTCAAAAGCCGACCCCCACCTGTTGTCATGGCTAAGATATGTTTTCTCTCCAGTACGTAACAATACAAATTAGTAATGCGCTCAGTACAATGCCTACTGAGGGTCCTGGTCCAATCCAGCTCATCAAAAGTAGACGAGAAAAAAAAACTAAAAAGGGGGCCTCACAAAATAAAGTGGCCGAAATCCGTAGAGTTTTTCATATCCAGGGGTATTTTTGGGGGTGGGGGGCCTCTCCCAGGTGCTTGCCCCCTCCCCCCCCCCTTTCTGAAGGTCTGGCTGCGCCCCTGCATATATATCATTCAAAGCGCCTTGACAAGATAAACACAATGGCGTAAACAGTTCTCCGTTATCTTGATTAAGTAAAAAGTTAATAGCAAAACACGATTTAGCAAAAAAACTTATTTTTTTTTACCTCTGGAGCCTCAAATATTGACCTGAGATAAAATATGAGGAAACCTTAGCGATTACAAATTTCACTGACTGGCGTTTGCTTTTTTCCGTTTGTTTCTAACTATCATCGTTTCCAGGCACGTAGCCAGGATTTCGTCCAGGGAGGGGGGGGGGGGGGGGCGCCAAGAAAGGGCCCCTTCCCAAGCGTTGAAAGGCCCCCCCCAAAAAAAAAACGCATGAAAAGGCACGTTACAAGGCTGGAAAATGCAGTATGGCAGGTATGGCATGGGCTATACCAACGTTTAGGAGCTGGAGTTAGCAAACTGCCACATCAACTTTGGAACCAGCGACACGAATTTGGAATCAGCTATACCAACTTGCAATATTTTTTTAAGCTCAAGACCTGGAACTCTTAAACAAATTGCGCCGCGGAGCGGCGCGAAAATGTTGAGTGTTATGCCCTGGGTTGCTTTCTCATCAATGCGTCGCATTGCGTATGTTGCGGACCTCTAAAATTGCTATATTGTGCGTTTAAAAGTGCGGGGGAAAAGTGCTAAAGTGAACTATTTTGCCCAATAATATAGGAAAGTAGCAACATAACACAAATGCGCCGAGAAACTGACGATTTGTTTTCCTAACTCGCATATAATTGAATTTGTAGTTAAATTGCGTTAATTTGTAGTGTTATTCCCTGTACTTATTATTTCCCTGTATTCTTACTACAGGGAAGTGTTATTCTCTGTATTCTTACTGTTGAAAGGCCCAAGATCCCTTCAGATCGTCTAGGGGCCCCTCTGACATTTTCTACGCCCTTCCGACCTGTTCAGGGACTCATCTGGGATCCGCGAAGCGAAAAGACATGATGTGGGGTGGGTGATATATATAATACAAAGAGGGTTTATTCTACAGGAAAAAAATAAAATCGGATCTTTCGGGTATATTGTAGCACCCTGACGAAGGGTATTACAATATACCCGAAAGCTCCGCTTTTAATATTTGTATTGTGGAGTAAGTCCTCCTTGTATTTAATCTTCATCTGGGATCTCTACGTGCTTTGACCCTTCCGGTCTCACCAGAGACTCCTCTGACCTTCCAAGAAGCCCCTCTTGTGTGTCAATAGGCCCATTCGGCCTGTTCAGAGGTCCTTCCGATCTGGCCAGGGACTGCACTGGCTGCTTTGCCGCCCTGCCGACATGCTCAGGAGCAGGGGCGGCGGATTGCGGGGCGCAGGCAAGGGCGGATCCAGGGGGGGGGGGGGGCGAACGGGGTCATGCCCCCCCAAGCCTGTTTAAGGGGGGGGCCAAACTATGTTTTGCCCCCGCCCCCCCCCCCCCCCCCCCCCAGACATGAAATCTAATGCATGCTATATTTGCGTTTTTAGAACGGTACTGGGCATCCCAAAATTGCAGCAGTCAAAATAAAGCTAGCCACAGTCAAAAATTGCAAAATTTCTCGCCGCTTCGCGGCATAACACAAGTTTCGCAATTGTATATACAAATTTGGCAAATTAATTCCATTAAGTGTCTTGCAGAGGCTCTCCTTGGCGGTAATTGCTGGCCCCAGGGCCAACTCTCTTCATAAAATATTATCTTTAAAGCGGGCTACATGTTTAGCTTGTCTGCCGAGTTCCGAAAAAGGCGACGCGAACGCAAAGACGCGGACTTCGGTAACCGGAAGCTGTTCCAGCGGTGCCCAACTTGTTGGCCCGAAGAGCTAATAGTGGGGACCAGGCCAGGACTAGCTCTCCAAGCCATCTCCCCCAGGCCCCTCCAGATCCACAGGGACCATTTATGCGCGGAAATGTCGGTCTGCCTCTTGCTACTTTGAAACCATATGCACCGTTACCAGTTCTTTGTTACAGTTCGGTACATAGGTGGTATGTATACAGACTACAGTTATTATTATCATATGTACTATTGAGCGCAGACTGCCACCGGCCATCGTGATTTACTATCCCAGTCTAATGTATATGAAAAACTACCTTCATTTCAACATTTTGCATCATACCGAGATGTGCAACCAGGAAAAGGGGTTACCTGAGGCTTGGCTCCACTCACGGTCTGGTTCCAATATTAAAAATGCGTTTTCCACGACCTAAAATTAAAATGTTCACGCCGCTTCGCGGCGTCACATCAGTGGCCATCGTCATAACGAAGCCATCGTCATTGTCTTCGTTTCGTCGTAACGCTGAATTGAATGAATAACATTTTTAGCTTATTATCCTCTACAAGGCTAAGAACCTAAAAATGCCTATGTTTCTGGGTTTTATCAGGCAAACCCGAGCAAAAAAAAAATCGCGCCGCTAAATAAGTACCTACTATAATATGCAAATCCACATTAAAAATGTTGCAAAGGCTTAAATACACGCATAACAAATTGGGGTACATTTTTTCTCTTCATTTCAGCCGACCCCCCCACTCAAAAATTATCGGCGTCGCCCCTGGATACAGCTGACAATTGACATAGTTTGTCTCAGTGTAAGGCAATGTCGGAACAATACAAACTGCAAGCTGACATCTTTCCTTTTTCGACATCCCAAAAGGTCGAAAACCAAAAAAAAGGAACAAAAATCGAAATCGTGTGGTTGCAAAATAAAGTGGCCCAAATCCGGGGAGAAATTAGAAATTGGGGGTAGGTAAGGTCCGCTAAAAACGGTTTGCCCCCCCCCCCCCACACACACACGGCCGGCTGGATCCGCCCTTGGGCGCAGGGTACCCAAAATCCCCCACCCCTCAAATGAAAATCCTGGGAAGGGGAAGGGTCATGTTGCCCCCACATTGAGCAGCTAAAATCTGGGGGGGGGGGGGGCAAAACTACCTTTTGCCCCGCAGGATTTTCGACTGGGGGAATTTTGGGTACCCTGCCCCCGCAATCCGCCGCCCCTCCTCAGGGGCCCCTCCGACCTGCCCAGGGGGCCCCTTCAGTCTGGCTAGGAACTAATCCGGCATGTTCAGGGGGGCTTCCGACCGGCCCAGGGACCCTTTCGGTCTAGCCAGGGGCCCCTCTGACTTGCCCAGGAGCCCCTCCGATCGACCCAGCGACTCTTCTGGTCGGCCTGCGCTGGCTGCTTTGTCGCTCTGCCGACATGCTCAAGGGGCCCTCCGACCTGCCCTGGAGCCCCTCCATGCTGGCCAGGGGCCACTTCGGCATGTTCAGGGGTCCTTCTCACCCACCCAGGGGTCCTTTCGGTCTGGTCAGGGGCCCCTCCGATCTGCGCAGGGGCCCTTTTAACTTTCCAGGGGTCCTCTGGTCTCTCCAGGGGCCCTTTAACCTTCGAAGGGGCCCTTCCGACCTAGCAAGGGACTGCGCTGGCTGCTTTGTCGCCTTGCGTCATGCTCCGAGGGCCCTCCGACCTGCCCTGGGGCCCCTCCGTGCTGGCTAGGGACTCATTAGGCATATTCAGAGGCCCTTCTGACCCACCTAGGGGCCCTTTCGGTCTGGTCAGGGCCCCTCTGAACTGCACAGGGGCCCTCTTAACTTCACAGGGGCCCTCTGGTCTGTACAGGGGCCCTCCAACCTGCTCAGGTGCCCTTATGACCTGGCAAAGGACTGCGGTGGCCGCTTTGTCGCCCTGTCGACATGCTCAGGGGCCTCTCAACCTGCCCAGGGCCCCCTCTGTGCTGGCTAGGGGCCCATTCGACGTGTTCAGGGGGCCCATTGGACGTGCTCAGGGGGCCCTGTGACCCGCTCAGGGGCCCTTTCGGTCTGGCCAAGGGCCCCTCTGACATGCACAGGGTTCTTTTGAACGTCCAAGGGGCCCTCTGGTCTTTCAGAGGGCCCTAGTGGCCCTAAAGGGCCTCTGAAGTCCTCTAAACTCTCTAAAGACCACGATTCGTGTAGTAAAGAGCCTATGATACCGCGCTTCGCGCGGTCTCGTCGGCCCTTTTCGGCGCGCTGCACGCGCCGAAAAGGGCCCTCGCGCGCCAAAAAGGGCCCTTCTGGCCTCCAGGGGGGGGGGGGGCGGCCGCCCCCGCCCCCCCCCCCCCTTGGCTACGTGCCTGATCGTTTCTGAGATATATGGGAATTTCTGGAGCGATGTTCTAAAACAGGGGAAAAAAACTGGAAAATTTGACCTTTGATGACCTCTGGTGACATCAATTTTGACCTGACTTAAAAAAACACTGAAATACTTTCGATAGAACATGTATGAAGCTATCAAATGCCTTTTTCTGCTTCTCGCTACGTTGCGTAGTTTTCGAGATCTCAGGGGGGGGGCGGAAATCAACCCCCCCTGCAGTTCGTGTTTGGCGCAAACCTGCAGTGCGCGGGTTAAGAGAGCATGTAAATTCTATATTTTGAGCAAAATGCAATACAAAATGTCAGAAAATAGCAAATGGCATGGGCTACAAAATTGACTTTCGGATTTGGAAAACTTTGGTTTTTGACCCCGCCAAAAATAATTTAAAAGAAATCAATAAAAAACATTTCTTCAGAAAAATCCCCTAAAAATAGAACATTGCAAATATATTAACAATTCACCGGATTTCGCATCTTTATACATAAAGAGGGGATTTAAAACAAGCTTTTCTTAGTAAAAGCTGCATATACTCTCTTTTGAAATAGGAAACGTGTCAATTTGTTGCCCTTTTCAGGCGGTTTGGGAGGCTTGGCCGCCTTGCCCCCTGTTGGATCCGCCAGCAGCCAAAAACATTGGGAGGGCCGAGCGGGTACCATTGGGGGAGGGGGCGAACTCAACATTAGGGGGGGAGGGGGGGGGGGGGCGAGGGCCACCCCAAAAGTATATAAATCTACACCAATGGAAGATATGTATGTGTTATACATATAAATATCAAACATTGGTTTGATCCATGCCCATGGGCATGGATCAAACCAAGGCTGCAGCCTTAAAGAATATTGTCTGTACTAATATAAAACATGATGGCTGTGTTAGAGTCCTTCACAGTAGATGTATCAATGTTTTAAAATACAAAATTTGTTGTAACAATATAAATATTTAAGCCAAAATAATGCATGATAGTTATATAGTTTCTCCACAAGGCTGTACTTCATCCCCTCCCTGGCTGTACACTTCAGTCAGGTTCAAACAGTGGACTTTCATGTTATCATAGTGTAGACAATATTGACACACTAAAACACTCCATAAAAGTATTGGCAGGAAAAGTAAGCTATTTTAATGTGACCGAAGATTTGATTTTCACCATGCACAGTGTGAACAGTACAGTATTTTGACACAACCAAACAATGAAACCTTACCTTCAGATTTGGATGAAATGTAGGAATATGGGAAAAGTATGAGGTTAGGACCATAGACGTACACAAGGGGGGGGGGGGGCAAACAGGGCAATTCCCCCTGACGGTCCAACTAGAGGCCATCTTTTCAAACTCCGCAAGTCCTCGGCGACCACAAGGGTCAGACAATTCGCCTTCGCCACACATATTGTGAATGATTGGAATGGCCTCCCATCCAAAGTGGTCTGCGCTCCTTCGCTGAATGCCTTCCAAGGCTATATTGGACGCCCATTGGGTTCATGTCAGGTTCAGCATACCAGTGACACTGACTGACACATGCCAGGAATCATGAACTCGATGAGAGCGGGTACTACAGGCCTTGAGGCCTAAAAATCCTGATTACTGTAAGGTAAAGTAAGGTAAGGTAAGGTCTGTACTCTGTACGTGCCCCTTTGATCAATATATATATTTTTTAAATGGTGAAAATATGCCCTTTTTTAAATATAGCTGGCCAAAACCTGAGTTTTTTTTGGTGAGGGTACTTTATGCCCCCCCCCCCCCCCCCTAAGCAAAAATTGTCCCTCCTAGAGTGAATCCTGGGGACGCCACTGGTTATGACGAGCCCAGTTGAACAGCAGTTAACTTGCATTGTTGATGCATCTTGTTTTACAAGAAAATTATAATTTCCCCATTAGACAAACAACCCGGCAAAGCTGACATAGGGCCTGTTCCTGTGGTGCCTCTAACCTCCTCCAAGTTGCTCCAACTTGCAACTGTCTGTGCAATAGGATAGAACAGTTGCCAGTGGAGTACACAGGATTCACTCAGGAGGGGGTAATTTTTGCTTAGGGGGGCATAAAGTACTCCAACCAAAAAACTCGCCATAGTTTGACCCAATATATTTTTTGAGGGGCATATTTTCAACAATTTTTGCGTATTCCGGTTTTACACACCTTTTTATAGGAAAACCAAATATTTATATACAAATTCTACACGTCTGATATTCATTAGACTTGCACTCAAAACAAGAGGACATTATCATCAGTACCTCTACAATACTATTTTGTATCACCCATCAATCCCTCAACCAACCGCAATGACCCGCCATTACAACTGAAATGTTAATTCAATTTACCTATATAAAGGTGTGCAAAGCGCGAATATCGCCCAACTTTTTCCTAAAAACCAAACACAAAATTAATTAATTTTGTTTACCAAAGGGGCACATAGACCTTCGGGGGGGGGGGGCATTGGTCCATTTGCCCCCTCCCACCCTTGTGTACGCCTGGGACAGTTGAAAGTTGGAGCAACTTTGAGGAGGTTAGAGGCGCCACAGAACAGACCCCACAGTTGGATGTGTTTCAATCATAAGGCTTCATTAGAGCAAGATGCAATTTTACACCAATGAATCAAAAGGTGCTGATCAAGTATTTTATGACAAAACATGTCCACCTGTTAGCTTTCTGTGTCATATGCAATAATTGTCTGGATATTAATACAATTTCCCATTATTATTTCAATTTAGATAATATTATATCCATATTCTATCATGGGCTGCAGTAAAATATTTACCATATTTTCATTATACTTCTGTAGAACCATCAAGCAAGCATTTCCATGCAACAACACATGAAATACCTGGTCTGTGTAAAAATCAGATTCATGATCAAGATGTATAAGGATCACAAGAACAAGACTTACCAGATAAAATATAGTCGCGTTCTCACTCAGGGCTCGCCCCGTTTCTATATTGGCGAATTGCACCTTCTTACAATACAATTCGCAAGCTTGGAATTCTGGCTTCTGACTCCCGGCAATGCATCCAGTCACTGAACCAACTCAGGTGGTAATAACAGACCTAGGTAATAACAACCATCATTACTTCTGTACTATTTCAAAGTTACTAAATGACCACGGCCAAAGTCTGTATAAATACCACGGCTAGTTTGCGGCAGAATCTGCGTATGACGCAATTCTGACGTCAGTGGGGATGACGTCATACCTCATGGCCCGTTTATTCCGGATTGTGGCCCGGAAGAGCGGGAAATGAAAACTCGGGCCCCACGTAGTCCTGTGTCGAAATTACTTAACGTAGAGGTAATTCTTTCACCACAAACCATTTTTAGATCTGCTCTACAAATCTGCTATCTCAGTCCAAAACTCCATGTTAAAGGTGAATATCTACTTCCCTTTATACCTTGCCATTAACGGGGGGGGGGAGGGGTGAATATCTCCCCCTGACGAATTTTCGCAATAGTCTCAAAACCAATAGTGTAATCACCTGAAAACTTTGGGTACATTCTCCTGCACGCAATTTTACGGCTTATGTGCATAAATGAAGAAACGTTTTATCGAAATAAAAGAGATATAACGAATTTAGTGACGTCACTAACACACCGAGTTTGGCGAATACAAGAAATCAGCTAAACTTTAAGAGATCATACAAAGTCTATATTTAGAGCAAAATGCAGTGTGCCTGAATCGGAAAACGTCAGAAAATAGCAAATGGCAAGGGCTACGCGAAAATAGATTCTCGGATTTGTGAAAACTTTGTTGTGACCCCTAACCAAAACATCGTTTAATAAATAAATAAATTAAGAAGAACTTTTCTTCGGAAAATGCCCTAAAAATCATACATTGCAAATATGTTAAAAATCAACCGGATTTCGCATCTTTATACATAAAGATGGGATTTAAAACAAACCTTTCTTAGTAAAAGCTGCGATAGACTTTCTTTTGGAATAGGCAACGTGTCAATTTGTTGCCCATGTGTAGCGATTTGGGAGGGCTTGACTCGCTTTGCCCCCTCTTGGATCCGCCAGCGGCCAAAAACATTGGAGGGGGGGGAGGGAAGCGAGCGGGTACCAAATGGGGGGGGGGTGCGAGGGCCACCCCAAAAGTATATAAATCGATACCTATGCACAATTACATAATTGAATGACCGCTGGTAGTGTACCTCAATATTGACCTAACCTAAAATAACCGAACTAATTTCTCCATGAATTTAGACGAGCTATCAAACGCATTTTTCGAATTCTCCCTACATCGCCTATTGGTAGGCAGAGTTCGGGGGTGGGCGTCAGTATCCGTCTCCTGGCACGACTAAGCCGGCGCCGAGCACCGACAGGCGCGGGTTAAGAAATGCTTTATAAAACAAATTCTCCTTGTAGTAAGCTGGTTAGATTTTCCTCCAGGAAATGTATTAATTTCGACCGATTTAAGCTGTAATGGTGAAAGGCTATGGCGTCTGTGGACCTTTTCGCCCCGTTCTTGTATTGGTCCCAACAATCGTTTGTGCAAAACTCGAGACATCGCAGGTGTGGACCTTTGATGATGGGCGTGTCTTATCTTTAATCAGTTTTTATTCAACTTCATTGTATATCTCAACTATTTTATATTTATATTTTACACTTATGTTTGTCATTGTCACAATATGGTGTAATATTTAGTTTTCCTATTATTTTATAATCATGTATTACTGGCCTGCTGCCACGTAATATGCATACACTAGCAAACAACTCATTCACTAAATACAAATGTTGTCCATTTGAGACCATCCTATAGTAACGTATTAACAGCTAATTGAACCGATGCTGGTGAGTCCAAAGCGTTTGGTTACGCATACAATAAACACTACATTATATAGTCATGCTATAGCAGGCGAGTAGAAGTTGTGATACTGGTGCGGTCTCAATAGCCATATACTTGCATGCGACGTATATTTGTGTACATCAGTTGAGAGCGAGCCTGCATCGCATGGCTGCCGGCAGGGTCTATCGGGTGGTAGTAATCCTTGCTACAGCCGTCACAGCCGTGTTCAAGCGGTGATTGTGGCGGAGCGTATGACGACTGCAGCAATCGTCTGACATGATCCGAGAATCCGGGTCGGACAGAACACACCCTTACTAGGTCCGCTCCCCCGTGTGAGTCCGTATTGTGTGGTGAGATTGCGACCGTTTAAACGAACCTGGGCGAGCCGGAGAGCACCGTACTGGCGCTCCCACGTGTGAGTCGCATGTGATGTGTGGTGATGTTCTGGCCGTGTAAACGAACCGGGCAGAGCTAGGAGGAGCATCCGTTAGCGGCCGCTCCCCCTGTGAGTCCCGCCATGTATATTTGATGAGGTCGTGTCCGTCTAATGAACCCGGCCGAGCAGGAGACCAG
>JAXIVJ010017056.1:15000-27147 GCA_036785665.1 Chirona hameri | reverse complement strand
TTAACTGCCCATGTTGGCGGCCCGTGACGGTCCTGGCCGCAGCCTCCCGTGACGGCTGCAGCTGTCCTGTTATAAGTCATATGTCGGGCGGGGGACGAAGTGAGATCGGAGGGAGCCGTGAGAGCCGGGGTAGTCTGGTTTGTGGGGCGGCGCTGAACGGGCCCTGTCGTACTGTTTGGTTCCTGCCGGTGGTTGCATTGAAGGTGAAGAATACATCACTACATTTTATGCTCAGAATCGGTGATTATGTCCTATTTATAAGGGTCAAACTGGTATTGATTTGCATTGAATTAGCATTTATCAGTTTCAGATCCGGGTTTGTTCTCACATTTTCAAGTTGTATCTTGACTATACGAATAATGACTAAACTTTTAAGTTACAAACGTGATGTTTCTACCACTGTCCCTGTCAACCCGCGCACTGCAGGGTGTTTGCGATGAACACGAACTGCAAGGGGGGGGGGGGTGATTTCCGTCCCCTTCCCCTGAGATCTCGAAAACTACGCTACGTAGCGACAAGCGGAAAACGGATTTTGATAGCTAGACACAAGTGCTATCGAAAGTATTAAAGTATTTGTTTTAGGTCAGGTCAGAATTGAAGTCACCAGAGGTCGTCAAAGGTCAAATTTTCTAGTTTTTATTTCTCCTGTTTTAGGACTTCGCTCCAGAAATTCCCATATATCTCGGGAACTATGCTAGCTAGAAACAAACGGGAAAAGCGATCGCCAGCCATTTAAATTTGCAAGCGACAAAAGTCATCAAATTTGATCTGGTGTCAATATTTGAGACTCCAGAGGTCAAAAAAGGGGAAAATACTGTTTTTTTCCGAAACCGTTTTTCGCTAAACCTTTTAAGATAATTAGGCTAACGGACAACTGTTTACGCTATTGTGCTTGTCTCTTCAAGGCGCTTTATGATATATGAATGATATACATTTTTTCTTGTTAGGTCAAATACAAACAAAAATGACCGAAGGTCACGTGTCCTTGACCTGAGGTCAAGACCCAAGTAGGTCATGTTGCATATTGAGAGACGTGCCACGACGAGACAAATACATTTCTGTCGGTTTTACTTCTCTATCTTCATTATGCCGCGAGTTATTGACAAACAAGTGATGGTGAACTCTGATGACCTCAAATGACCCCATAGAAGTCACTGAACAAAGCTTACACTTGGATCAGCAAGAACATCCTATAATAACATGATCCAGAAGTAATTGGACAAATATCATGCATATCCTTGAAATAGGAAGCATTTTAATATTTCCCCATTGACTTATTATAGGGAGGTCACGAAATTGACCTGACCTTAGGTCACCGATATCAAAATTCCGAGACAAACGAATTGTAAGTAATTATGCCCTCATGAAACCCTGTAAGGTTCAAATCCATCAGTGAGAAACTCTGGCTTTGGCACAACTGCAAACGTTTTAGGAGGTGGGGTCACTTGACCTGGTCTGGTGACCTGACGTGAGATGACCCGAGGTCTATTTTATTTCAAAGTGTGTGTAATTGATGTCCTAACAGGAGTGTCAAAACCCAGCGGCACTGCGCGCTGCCGTATTTTCGCTATCTGAGAAAACCCTGATAGGAGGGGGGCGGAAATCACCCCCCCCCGCACCTGCATTGCGCGGGTTGATACCCCTATAGCTCATGCCATATGTTATTGCATCACTTCCAACATTTCTGGAAGCTGCACTGCAGAATATGTGAACTTATGTATGTTTTCATGTGTTATCGGCAGGATGTGCCAATAAAATAGTGTTTGTATTTACGAGTGGCTGTTACTGAATTCCTGCACTTAATATCGGACTGCTCTCACTTGTTTCAACTGAATCCCACACTGCCATCCTACTATTATATACAAGACTGTTCGTGTGCTTCGAAGTAATATTTTACCGGGCCCCAGCGCCGAAGCGGCAAGAGCTGAGAAAGGGAAATTTTCACACAAAATCAGAACTGTTCGAACTTAGATTTTGGGCCGGATTTTGAGCATGTGCAACGTCTGTGACGCACGTGAGTTTCAAATCTCGACATTTTGGAGGCTTGTGACCGCTGCCTTCAGAGCTGCTACGTGACTGCAACTTAGAAATCTCGCTGGATTTTTTAGGCGGTTCCAGAACAAAATACTTAGCCAAATGGTTTTGCTTTAGATGGGGTGTAATGCCATCGGCGCATGCGGATGAAATATGAATTAATTCGTACATTTCCGACGCATTTGATACGACAGTTACGAGCGAGCGCGTACCGCTCGCTCGACCTTCCGTGGTGTATGGAAAAAAATATTAATATGAGCGGCCCAACCCGACCCGGCCCAGCCCATGGCGACGCTTTTGAGAAGCTAATATCTCTGAAACCGCACTTCCGATTGACAAGCGGACTATTTGCTGAGCAGCCCCATCCACCCTACTCTGTTTGAGAACTGCAGTGCTGACTCACGTGGGTGACTACCACTTCGCGGAGCGCGTGCCGCGTGAGGGATGTTGAAAAGTGTTTTCTCGCAAAAACTCCGCAACGGCTGGGCAGATTGTGTGCAAATTTGGTGTGTGGCTAGGGGGTAACCTGACAAAGGTTCGTAAACATAAGGTTCGTAACGGAAAAAGTTCGTAAACAAAGGTTCGTATGCAAAGGTTCGTATCGGATAAGGTTCGTATGGGATAAAGTTCGTAACGGCTAAAGTTCGTAATAGAAAAGGTTCGTATCGGATAAAGTTCGTATTAAAAAAGTTCGTAACGGATAAAGTTCGTATGCAAAAGGTTCGTATGCTGAAGTTCGTAAAGGAAAAGTTCGTAATGAAAAAAGTTCGTATGCAAAGTTTCGCATCAAAGGTTCGTATAGGATAAGGTTACGAACCTTCCCTTACGAACTTTTTCCGGCACGAACCTTATGTTAACGAACTTTTGACCCACCGGTTACCGTTACCCGTCCGAACGGAGACAGATAGAGAGACACCGTAAACAGTAACGTGTTGCCTGTCATAAGGACAATATGTTCGAATCGGATACAGTTCGCATTCAAAAAGTTGTTCGTAAACATAAGGTTCGTGACGGAAAAAGTTCGTAAGCAAAGGTTGGGAACCTATACCCGATACTAACCTTTGCATACGAACCTTTGCTTACGAAATGTTGTCTTTACAAACTTCAGCATACGAACCATTTGCATACGAACTTTATCCGTTACGAACTTTTTTAATACGAGCTTTATCCGATACGAACATTTTCCATTACGAACTTGAGCCGTTACGAACTTCATCCCATACGAACCTTAACCGATACGAACCTTTGCATACGAATCTTTGGATACGAACCTTTGCGTACGAACTTTTTCCATTACGAACTTTTTCCATTACGAACTTTTTCCATTACGAACTTTTTCCATTACGAACTTTTTCCATTACGAACTTTTTCCTTTACGAACTTCAGCATACGAACCTTTTGCATACGAACCTTATCCGTTACGAACTTTTTTAATACGAACTTTATCCGATAAGAACCTTTTCCATTACGAACTTTAGCCGTTACGAACTTTGTCCCATACCAGTAAGACGCCGTAGTTGGCGATGAACGAGCGAGCGCGAAATAAATGTATGGTGAATTTAAACCCGATCGGGCAAGTAGTTCCTGAGATACACAAAAAGGTACGCACGTGCGCACCTTTTTTTGCAGATACACAAAAGGTGCGCCGTGCAGAGGTATCCCACCCATGACTTGTGGGTAGGCGGCGGCGGAGGGGTCCCTAACCACACACCAAATTTGAACACAATCGGCTCTGCCGTTCCTGAGATATATAATAGGGGTGTGCACGTGCGCACGTGCAGAGACACCCTATCCCTGACTTGTGGAAAACTGGCGGTTGAGAGGTCCTTAACCACACACCAAATTTGAAGACAATCGGCTCAGCCATTCCTGAGATATATAATAGGGGTGAACAAGTGCGCACGTGCAGAGGCACTCCACCCCTGCCATGTGGAAAGGCAACGGCTGAGAGGTCCCCTACCACACACCAAATTAGAACGCAATCGGTTCAGCCGTTCCTGAGATATAAAATAGGGGTGTGTACGTGTGCACGTGCAGAGGCACCCCACCCCTGACTTGTGGAAAATTGGCGGCTGAGGGGTCCCTAACCACACACCAAATTTGCACACAATCGGCTCAGCTGTTGCAGAGTTTTTGCGAGAAAACACTTTTCAACACCCCTCACGCGGCACGCCGCACCCGCAGTGGTAGTCACCCACATGAGTCGGCACTGGTCTCAAACAAGGAAGGTTGGATGGGGCTGCTCAGCAAAGAAGTCAGCTTGTCAATCGTACGTATGGTTGCAGAGATATGAGCTTTTCAAAAGCGTCGCCACGGGTCGGGTCGGGTCGGGTTGGGCCGGGCCGCTCATATTCAGATTTTTCCCATATACCACGGAAAGACGAGCGAGCGCTTCGCGCTCGCTCGTAACGAACCTTATCCGATACGAACCTTTGCATACAATCTTTTGCTTCCGAACTGTTTCCGTTACGAACCTTATGTTTACGAACTTCGGTCCAGGAAAAGGTTAGGGACCCCTCATCAGCCGCCACTTTCCCACAAGTAAGGGGTAGGGTGCCAATGCACGTGCGCACGTGCACACCCCTATTCTCTATCTCAGCAGCTGAGCTGATTGTGTTCTAATTTTGTTTGTGGTTAGGGACCTCTCAGCCGCCGCCTTCCCATAAGCCAGGGGTGGGGGCCTCTGCACGTGCGCACATGCACACCCCTATGCTATATCTCAGGAACGGCCGAGCCGATTGTGTTCAAATTCGGTGTGTGGTTAGGGACCTCTCGCGCCTCATTCCCACAACTCAGGGGTTGGGTGCCTCTGCACGTGCGCACGTACGCGCTTTTTTGTATCTCAGAAACTACTTATCCGATCGAGTTGAAAATAACCATTGATTTCCTTCGCGCTCGCTCGTTCATCGCCAACTACGGCGCCTTACTGGTTTTAGACAGTTTTAGGTTGTGCAGTTTTGGGCTGCGTTTTTGCTGTGACTAACTAACTAGCTTAGTAGGCGGTGTTAGGAGGTATTTTACAGGACGCTTGTGTTGCATATTTTGTACCTATGTGTGAAATAGGGCACATTCTCCTTTTTCTTGGGCAACGTTTCTGAGACTCAACCATGTGTTTTTACAAAGTTATATTGGCACATAACGCTGTCAGGGCCAAGGCCAGGGCGAGGTGGTTGACGGTCACAGAGGCGTGTTAAACGCACTACATGAAAAAGCCGCTATAAGCTATAAACGGTGAGCAACTCCGGGATCTGTGCTTAATTGTTTACGGCGTTTTGAGTATTGAGAGCGCTCTCAACTGTAATTGTGAACAAGAGTCAACTAGGTTGAAGATGTTCACTGAGAAAAAGCAACTGTCAACGCTTCAATGCTGTGTTGAACATATTGCGCATTGCGCATTGTGAGCTATCTGGTATATATAATAGGCCTACGCTGGTTCCAAAGCTACCTGACCAACCACTATCAGCGCGTACCTAGATATTCAGATTTTAAAGCACGCGGGAATATCTCTCGGTCGTACACTCTCCCGACCTATGAATCCTTTCGACACCTATCAAGGCTCTGCCCTTGGGCCATTAATTCGCGATATGCGCCAGCGACCAACCTTTGTGCACTGATGATCCCACTGGCATCATTGCTTACTCGAATAACGTCCAATTGTGAGATTAAGGCCCACAGCCATACCTTGATCAGCTTTTCAATCCTGGGGAACTAAGTGCTCTATTCTCTCCAAATGGAATGGTACAATTTTTATTTCGATATCACGATTACTTAGTTATTTTTTATATATATAAATTCCATTCATGTTCGTACTTGACAATGGGGTTGGGAAAAGGTAGTGGGTTTTTACGCCTACAAATTTCAGCGTATATTTCTGGATTTTTCGATACACTTTTCACACTTATCGTAGACCGCCGTCTGTCCTAAAACTACCTCTTCACTTCTCGTATTAAAAAAAAAGAATGTGACGTCACGACTATAGTGATTTGTGAGTCACTTTTTGTATTTCCACTATGGTCGTGACGTCACAACTACAAGGATCTTGAGCATCTTGTTTTAGTTGTTAATCATTTCTGAGTTTATTTCGATTTTTTACATTGTTACAAATTCTCCTTGTTTTTATGAACCCAAAATATTGGTACCTTACAAAATTGTCCACAAACACATTCTAATCGTGATACAATTTATACGCCTAATATAAAACTTTTTTCCGAAAGCTTCACAAAACTTAAAAACAAAAATAAAGCGATGTTTGAAAGTTGATATGGCAAACAGTGACATTTTAACTCCATAATTCATCGTTGACAGCTTTCACACCGTAACTAAACATGAACCATGAACGAATAATTACACAGATCCATGATATTCAGAAAATTGATTCTTCCTATCATCATCATCATCATCACGTTTATTTTGCCTCACATGTAGTGACAAATTCCAAGAGCAGTGGCCAGTGCGCACACACATCATTGCACAAAAACAGAGCATCACGATATAGTACAGTACAATATCGTGATGCTAGCAATATCGTGATGCTATACTAGTAGCAACAGAACTAAGATAACTTATATTCATGTATGGTAATTATATTGAACCTTCGGTACCTTACTCATACACAACATAATTTCGTGACGTTGAAATACTATAATTTTAATGATCTATTCCTGGTTAGGCTATTCGACAAATAATATATAACCATAATGATCTGGGAGAAGCCCAGCCCACATGCAGTGGTGACCGTGTTGTGACCGTGAAAACCGCCCCGGGCACTGTCGACATCATGCAGGAGTCGGAGTAACAGGTATAAAACGTCGGGGCAGCGACTGGCTGGCATCGTGTCTCACAGCGACTCGACAGCCGACAACATGTGGAAGGTACGCTGACAGCGGTGCTGACTTGGGCTGCTGGTGCTGGTGGTGCTTCTGGTGCTGCTGGTGCTGCTGGTGATGCTGGTGATGCTGGTGATGCTGGTGCTGCTGGTGCTGCTGGTGCTGCTGGTGCTGCTGGTGCTGCTGGTGCTGCTGGTGCTGCTGGTGCTGCTGGTGCTGCTGGTGCTGCTGGTGCTGCTGGTGCTGCTGGTGCTGCTGGTGCTGCTGGTGCTGCTGGTGCTGCTGGTGCTGCTGGTGCTGCTGGTGCTGCTGATGATGCTGGTGATGATGGTGATTGTGGTGGTGACGAGACCCGCATTCCGTGTCGGGATGGACCGTGGCTCCCTGGAATGACTACAATTAGGCCAGGCCCGTCAGGTTGTGTTAGCTCGAGAAGCTCTCGAAAAACCCCATCATAAGTAAAAATCAAAATAAGTAAATCCCGAACGTCTGTCTTATCATTACTTGCATTAAAATATTTTACACACGGTAAGGTTCCGATTATTTTACGTTTACACATCCCTAACTCAGTTGCTGCCCAGTACGATGTTTATCACGGGTCCCTTTCTTTCAGCTGCCGATTCTCTGCTTGGCGGTGGGGGCCCTGGCGGATACTGGGGTCACCGGTAGACGGAAGGAGCTGCTCCGTCAGCGGTGGCAGCAGTATTCAGCACCAGCTCCTCCCCAGCCCAGATACTCCCCATCTCCCGCTCCCCAGCCCACCTACTCCTTAGCTCCCGCTCCCCAGCCTAATTATTCCCCAGCTCCCGCTCCCCAGCCCAGCTACTCGCCCGCTCCTGCTCCTCAGCCCAGCTACTCTCCAGCTCCTGATCCCCAGGCCAGCTACTCCCCATCTCCCGCTCCCCAGGCCAGCTACTCCCCAGCTCCCGCTCCCCAGCAAAGCTACTCCCCAGCTCCCGCTCCCCAGCCCAGCTACTCCCCAGCTCCCGCTCCCCAGCCAAGCTACTCCCCATCTCCCGCTCCCCAGCAAAGCTACTCCCCAGCTCCCGCTCCCCAGCCCAGCTACTCCCCAGCTCCCGCTCCCCAGCCAAGTTACTCCCCATCTCCCGCTCAGCCTAGCTACTCCCCAGCTCCCGATCCCCAGCCCAGCTACTCCCCAGCTCCCGCTCCCCACCCCAGCTACTCCCCAGCTCCTGCTTTCCAGCCCAGCTACTCCCCAGCTCCCGCTCCCCAGCCAAGCTACTCCCCAGCTCCCGCTCCCCAGCCCAGCTACTCCCCAGCTCCCGCTCCCCAGGGAACTGAAGGCAACTATGATTCGGGAAAATATAACACCGCAGTTGAAAACGCTGTGAGTAACCTGGGGTCTTCATCGATACTCTTTTATTTGTCTTAACTTGTTATCGATCTGAACTTATCTTATCATCCTACTTGGCTGTTATTGAACTTTTATTTATGATTCACAGTTGTTGGCAACAACTCTTAAAAATGACGAATATAACTAAATGCCGATATATGAAGGCAGCGCTGAGGATTTTCTCGGCTATTTTCCAAGAAACGACAACACACTAGTTTTGATCATGGTGCCTCTCTGTCCCTGCAGGGGCCTGCTAAATACGACTTCCAGTGGGCAGTGAAGGATGACTACGGTAACGACTGTAACGACTACGGCCACAAAGAGAATAGGGACGGCTACAAGGTGGAGGGCTCCTACTATGTCCAGCTGCCCGACACGCGCAAGCAGACCGTCAACTACCGCGTGGACGGCCAGAGAGGCTTCGTCGCCGACGTCCAATACGAGGGCAAGGCGCAGTACCCTCAGTCCAGCGGAGGACAGGGATATAGTGCCGGTCCGGCCAGTGCTACGGCCTCCAATACCCAGGCCAGCTACCAACCTGCCCCTCAGCCCCAGCAGAGCTATGAACCTGCTCCTCAGCCCCAGCAGAGCTATGAATCTGCCCCTCAGCCTCAGCAGAGCTATGAATCTGCCCCTCAGCCCCAGCAGAGCTATGAATCTGCCCCTCAGCCTCAGCAGAGCTATGAACCTGCTCCTCAGCCCCAGCAGAGCTATGAATCTGCCCCTCAGCCTCAGCAGAGCTATGAACCTGCTCCTCAGCCCCAGCAGAGCTATGAATCTGCCCCTCAGCCTCAGCAGAGCTACCAGCAGTCCCACCATCAGCTCCAGAATCTCCAGCACACTTACCAGCCTGCACCTCAGCCCCAGCAGCCTCAGCAAAGTTATCAGTCTGCCTCTCAGCCCCAGCAGCCCCAGCAAATTCACCAGTCTGCATCTAAGCTCCAGCAGCCCCCGCAAAGTTACCAGTCTGCATCTCAGCCGCAGCAGCCCCAGCAGAGTTATCAGTCTGCATCTCAGCCCCAGAAGCCCCAGCAGGGTCATCAGTCTACATCTCAGCCCCTGCAGCCCCAGCAGGGTCATCAGTCTGCATCTCAGCCGCAGCAGCCCCAGCAGAGTTATCAGTCTGCCTCTCAGCCCCAGCAGCCCCAGCAGAGCTACCAATCTGCATCTCAGCCCCAGAAGCCCCAGCAGAGTTATCAGTCTGCATCTTAACCCCAGCAGCCCCAGCAGGGTCATCAGCCCGCATCTCAGCCCCAGCAGCCCCAGCAGAGCTACCAATCTGCATCTCAGCCCCAGAAGCCCCAGCAGAGTTATCAGTCTGAATATCAGCCCCAGCAGCCCCAGCAGAGTCATCAGTCTGCATCTCAGCCCCAGCAGCCCCAGCAGGGTCATCAGCCCGCATCTCAGCCCCAGCAGCCCCAGCAGAGCTACCAATCTGCATCTCAACCCCAGAAGCCCCAGCAGAGTTATCAGTCTGCATCTCAGCCCCAGAAGCCCCAGCAGAGTTATCAGTCTGCATCTCAGCCCCAGCAGCCCCAGCAGAGTCATCAGTCTGCATCTCAGCCCCAGCAGCCCCAGCAGAGTTATCAGTCTGCATCTCAGCCCCAGCAGCCCCAGCAGAGTCATCAGTCTGCATCTCAGCCCCAGCAGCCCCAGCAGGGTCATCAGTCTGCATCTCAGCCCCAGCAAGTTAGTCCTGTCAGTGGCTACGCTGCTCCCAAAGCCTCCTCCCTCCTGTGAGCTGATTATGCGACCCCATGGGGTTTCAATTACATGATGAAGGTCTTCACACTTGCGGGTTCCTGTTATATGTGAACGTTTTGCAAGGTTGTTTTGGATAAGTTTACTCCATTGGAAGAAAACAGCAAAGCATCACAATACTAAAAGTTTATATTCCTTTTTGATACGAGCTTTCAATCAGGCAAGGAATCTATAAGTATCGATAAGCTATTCTCGTTCAGCTTCGAAGTTTTGCACATGGAATCGGTAGTAGCAACATTGTTTTTTGATCAGCTCGGAAGGCTGGTCTAGTATCCTAGGTAATGACTTTGAAACAGCATTAACATTGTTGTGTGTGGTGCTCCGTTAATGTGTGTTGTATGTTAATATATAATGTATATTTAGCACGTGTTCTATGGTGCGGGGTAGAACTGTACCGAAGTGTACAATTACCATAAATGACGCCAAATGTGAAAATAAGCAGCCAACTAATGTTCCGTAACTAATCCGGTTGGTGCACCACAGCCTGAAAGGCACTCTTGAACAGCGCTTTGCACTGCGCTCGACTCGCCACCTGCGAGGTGTTGAGTGCTGCCACCTATATAGATGCCGCAGAGTAGCGGCAGCAGCACAGCCCCGGGCCGGTGCCCGGTGAGCCGCTGCTGCAGGTGGCTATAGACCCGATCCTAGAGGTCTCTGAGGTCACACAGCAGGGGGCTACAGTGCGGGACCTGTCTGCAGCTCAGGAGGAGCCAGCCAGAGAGGCAGGCCAGGACGGAGCTGACGAGTTCGCCACGGACTGAAGAGACTCAGACCGAGGATGTCCAACAGGAGGAGGCAGTGGAGACCTCGGTGGTCGTGGTGGACGAGGCTGTGGAGGAGAAGGCAGCGGTAGCAGAGGGAACAGCGGATGGGGCTGGGGCCATGTACTGGAAGGAGGAGCTGGATAAGAGGCTGTGGAGGAACAAGCAGTGGTGGCAGAGGGAACAGCGGACGGGGCTGGGGCCATGCACTAGTAGGTGTAGGAGCTGAATAAGAGGCTGTGGAGGAGCAGGCAGTGGTGGCAGAGGGAACAGCGGACGAGGCTGGGGCCATGTACTCGAAAGAGGAGCAGAATAAGATGCTGTGGAAGAGCAGGCAGCGGTGGCAGAGGTAGCAGCGGACGGGGTTGAGGCCTTGCACCTGGAGTAGGAGCTGAATAAGAGGCTTCGGAGTTACAGGGGCAGCAGCAGGATCCGCTGCAGGCACGTAGCCAAGGATCTGAAAGACCAGAGGGCCCATTGGACGTTCAAAAGAGCCCTGTGCATGTCGCAGGGGCCCCTGGCCAGACTTAAAGGGCCCGTGCGCGAGTCAGAGGGCCCCTTGAACACTTTGAATGAGCCCTTAGCCAGCACAGAGAGTCCCCTGGGCAGGTCGAGAGCCCCCTGAGCATGTTCGCAGGGCGACAAAGCGGCCAGTGCATTCCCTTGCCAGGTTATAAGGGCTCTGATCAGGTTGGATGGCCCTTGTACAGACCAGAGGGCCCTAGTGAAGTTAAAAGGGCCCCTGTACAGGTCATAGCGGACCCTGACCAGACCGAAAGGGCCCCTAGGTGGGTCAGGACGGCCCATGAACATGCCAAATGGGCCCCTAGTCAGCACGGAACGGCCCCAGGGTAGGTTGGAGGGCCCTCGGAGCATGTCGCAAGGCGACAAAGCAGCCAGCGCAGTCCGACATGAAGAGTCGCTGGGCAGATCGGAAGGGCTCCTGAGCAAGTCTGAGAGGCCCCTGACTAGAGCGGAACGGTCTCTGTGACGTTCGGAAGGCCCTTGAACATGCCGGCTGAGTTCCTATCCAGACTGGAGGGGCCCCTGGGCATGTCGGCAGGATGACAAAGCAGCCATTTCAGTCTCTGGCCAGATAGGTAGTACCTCTGATCAGGCTGAATGGGCCCCTTTGATACACAAGAGGGGCGTCTTTAAAAAGCAGAGGAGTCCCTGGTTGGACCGGAAGGTCAGAAAGCACGTAGAGATCCCAGATGAAGATTAAATACAAAGAGGACGTACTCCACAAGAAAAAGATTAAAATCGGAGCCTTCGGGTATATTGTAAGACCCTTCGTCAGCGATTAAGAGGCATTCGGTAACAGGGAATTGCTCGTCTATAAGATGAGCAATGACATGTTACTGAATGCCTCTTAGTCGCTAAAGAAGGGAGTTACAATATAACCGCAAGC
>JAXIVJ010017056.1:0-10000 GCA_036785665.1 Chirona hameri | reverse complement strand
AATATTTCAGTGCTAATTTTGTCTATACCTCCTCCAACAGGGTTCAAGGAATTAATTATAGACTGTATTACAATGGAATTTGTCATCAATAGCACATCCAAATTATCATGGATAGGTTTGGTTAACAATTGAAGAGGGCTGCTGTCTGAGGGAGGAATGCTTTTTTCCAGGTGCAAACCAATGGATGAAAAAAAGTCATTAAATCCCTGTGATATTTCGGCGTTTTTATATGTTTTTCCATCGCTGCCGATGAATGTCGATGGCGGTTCATTGATATGTATTTTACGTTTGTTTATCACCTAATTTAATATTTCCCACGTGTTTCTACTGTCATTTTTGTTTTCTTCAAATGATTTATCATAGTACAACCTTTTGCATGCCGTAATATATTTGTCAGTATATTTCTAAATTGTTTATAGTTATTCGTATTTTTGATATTTGGACATCCAAGTAACTTTTTAGATAACTTATTTTTCTTTTTTATAGAACACAACAGCGCAGGAGTAATCCAGGGTTTCACCGCAGTTTTTCTTGAATTTGATTTTTTTCATTTGTGAGAATGTATCCATGCCTTCCATATAACTTTGTATTAACTCATTGCATGCTTCATTTGCATCAATGTGGTTCTGAAAGTTCTGTAGCTTTACACTTAAAAATGTATTTAACTGAGGTGTTTTGTTTTTGTCAAATACCATTTTTTGTTTGGTTTTCTGCTTATCTATGGTATGGTTAAACATTAATGATATAAAGATTGGAAAATGATCTGATAAATCATCAATAATGACACCTGATTTATCATGAAAGGAGAGATCATTCATGTAAAAGTTGTCTAAAAGTGAGTGCTTTCCATTTTTGTATTCGTGTAGGTTTAAAAATAGTAGGGAAAAAACTGTAGGAGGATAATAAGTTATTAAAACTGAGAGCATGTTGATCATTATGCACATCTAAAAGATTATAATTGAAATCACCACCTAAAATGACTGCGTTTTTCTCTCCTTCAAATGTATCGAATAACTTCTCAATATATTCATTGAATGATTTATGTGAGAAACTTGGCGGTCTGTAAATATTGCCAATTGTTATATTTTTCTGATTTGAATAGGGTATATTGGGGTAGTTTAATGACAAATAAACAATACTATTAATAATAAGAATTGCTAACCTAACTCTCATAATGCCAAAAGGATGGTATGGTAAATAAAACAACTGCGGTGTAAAACAATTTCGGCTTGCGCCTTCATCAGCCGATGGCTGATGAAGGCGCAAGCCGAAAGCTTCGTATCTTGCGTTTTATTTACTCAATCATCCTCTTGGCATTACGAGAGTTAGGTTAGCGATTCTTGTTTTTATAATGTCTCTCAAAACAGTGTTGAAAAATATTTAAGACAAATAAACAATGCTAAATATCGCCCAAGCCATGACAAGAACCAAACAATTGGCAGCGGCTGTGTTGCAGAGCGGCTACCCGTGGGAGATCTGGCAGAAGCCAGCCCACATGCAGTGGTGACCGTGTTGTGACCGTGAAAACCGCCCCGGGCACTGTCGACATCATGCAGGAGTCGGAGTAACAGGTATAAAACGTCGGGGCGGCGACTGGCTGGCATCGTGTCTCACAGCGACTCGACAGCCGACAACATGTGGAAGGTACGCTGACAGCGGTGCTGACTTGGCCTACTGGTGCTGCTGGTGCTGCTGGTGCTGCTGGTGCTGCTGGTGATGATGGTGATGATGGTGATTATGGTGGTGACGAGACTCGTATTCCGTGTCGGGATGGAATGTGGCTCTCTAGAGTGACTACAAGAAGACTCGGCCTGTCAGGTTTGGTTAGCTCGAGAAGCTCCCGAAAGCCCCCCAAAAATAAGTAAATAACAATATGTAAATCCCGAACGTCTGTCTAATCATTACTTTTACTAAAATATTTTACACACGGCAAGGTTCCGATTATTTTACGTTTACACATCCCTAACTCAGTTGCTACCCAGTACGAACACGGGTCTCTTTCTTTCAGCTGCTGATTCTCTGTTTGGCGGTGGGGGACCTGGCTGATACTGTGTTCACCAGTAGACGGAAGGAGCTACTCCGTCGTCGGAGGCAGCAGTATTCAGCACCAGCTCTTCCCCAGCCCAGCTACTCCCCAGCTCCCGCTCTCCAGCCCACCTACTCCCCAGCTCCCGGGCCCCAGCCCAGCTACTCCCCAGCTCCCGCTCCCCAGCCCAGCTACTCCCCAGCTCCCGCTCCTCAGCCCAGCTACTCCTCAGCTCCCGCTCCCGCTCCCCAGCCCACCTACTCCCCAGCTCCCGCTCCCCAGGGAACTGAAGGCAACTATGATTCGGGAAAATATAACACCGCAGTTGAAAACGCTGTGAGTAACCTGGGTCTTCATCGATACTCTTATATTTTTCTGAACTTGTTATCAATCTGAACTTATCTTATCATCCGACTTGGCTCTTATTTAATTTGTATGATTCACAGTTGTTTGAAACAACTCCCAAAAATGACGAATATGACTAACTGTCGATATATGAAGGCAGCGCTGAGGATTTTCTCGACTATTATCCTCGAAACGACAACTGAACTGTTTTGAATATGGTGCCTCTCTGTCCCTGCAGGAGCCTGCCAAATACGACTTCCAGTGGGCAGTGAAGGATGACTACGGTAACGACTACGGCCACAAAGAGAATAGGGACGGCTACAGGGTGAAAGGCTCCTACTATGTCCAGCTGCCCGACACGCGCAAGCAGACCGTCAACTACCGCGTGGATGGCCAGAGCGGCTTCGTCGCCGACGTCCAGTACGAGGGCAAGGCGCAGTACCCTCAGTCCAGCGGAGGACAGGGATATAGTGCCGGTCCGGCTAGTGCTACGGCCTCCAATACCCAGCCCAGCTACCAACCTGCTCCTCAGCCCCAGCAGAGCTATGAGTCTGCCCATCAGCCCCAGCGGAGCTATGAACCTGCCCCTCAGCCTCAGCAGAGCTATGAACATGTCCCTCAGCCCCAGCAGAGCTATGCACCTGCCCCTCAGCCCCAGCAGAGCTATGAGCCTGCCCCTCAGCCCCAGCAGAGCTATGAACCTGTCCCTCAGCCCCAGCAGACCTATAAACCTGCCCCTCGGCTTCAGCAGAGGTATGAGCCTGTTCCTCAGCCTCAGCAGAGCTATGAACCTGCCCCTCAGCCCCAGCAGAGCTATGAGCCTGCCCCTCAGCCCCAGCAGAGCTATGAACCTTCCCCTCGGCCTCAGCAGAGCTACGAACCTGCTACTCAGCCCCAGCAGAGCTATGAACCTGCCCCTCAGCCCCAGCAGAGCTACCAGCAGGCCCAGCAGCAGCTCCAGAAGCCCCAGCAGAGTTACCAGCCTGCACCTCAGCCCCAGCAGCCTCATCAGAGTTACCAGCCTGCATCTCAGCCCCAGCAGCCCCAGCAAAGTTACCAGTCTGCATCTCAGCCCCATCAGCCCCAGCAGAGTTACCAGTCTGTATCTCAGCCCCAGCAGCCCCAGCAGAGTTACCAGTCTGCATCTCAGCCCCAGCAGCCCCAGCAAAGTTACAAGTCTGCATCTCAGCCCCAGCAGCTCCAGCAAAGTTACCAGTCTGCACCTCAGCCCCAGCAGCCCCAGCGGAGTTATCAGTCTGCATCTCAATCCCATCAGCCCCCGCAGGGTCATCAGTCTGTCTCTCAGCCCCAACAGCCCCAGCAGAGCTACCAGTCTACATCTCAGCCCCAGAAGCCCCAGCAGAGTTATCAGTCTGCATCTCAGCCCCAGAAGCCCCAGCAGAGTTATCAGTCTGCATCTCAGCCCCAGCAGCCCCAGCAGAGCTATCAGTCTGCATCTCAGCCCCAGCAGCCACAGCAGAGTTATCAGCCTGCATCTCAGCCCCAGCAGCCCCAGCAGAGTCAACAGTCTGCATCCCAGCCCCAGCAGCCCCAGCAGAGTTATCAGTCTGCATCTCAGCCCCAGCAGCCCCAGCAGGGTCATCAGTCTGCATCTCAGCCCCAGCAGCCCCAGCAGAGTTATCAGCCTGCATCTCAGCCCCAGCAGCCCCAGCAGAGTAATCAGTCTGCATCTCAGCCCCAGCAGCCCCAGCAGAGTCATCAGTCTGCATCTCAGCGCCAGCAGCCCCAGCAGAGTTATCAGTCTGCATCTCAACCCCAGCAGCCCCGGCAGAGTTATCAGTCTGCATCTCAGCCCCAGCAGCCCCAGCAGGGTCATCAGTCTGCATCTCAGCCCCAGCAGCCCCAACAGAGTTATCAGTCTGTATCTCAGCCCCTGCAGCCCCAGCAGAGTCATAAGTCTGCATCTCAGCCCCAGCAGCCCCAGCAGAGTCATCAGTCTGCATCTCAGCTCCAGAAGCCCCAGCAGAGCTACCAATCTGCATCTCAGCCCCAGAAGCCCCAACAGAGTCATCAGTCTGCCTCTCAGCCCCAGCAGTCCCAGCAGAGTTATCAGTCTGGATCTCAGCCCCAGCAGCCCCAGCAGGGTCTTCAGTCTGCATCTCAGCCCCAGCAGCCCCAGCAGAGCTACCAATCTGCATCTCAGCCCCAGCAGCCCCAGCAGAGTTATCAGTCTGCATCTCAGCCCCAGCAGCCCCAGCAGAGTCATCAGTCTGCATCTCAGCCCCAGCAGCCCCAGCAGAGTTATCAGTCTTCATCTCAGCCCCAGCAGCCCCAGCAGGGTCATCAGTCTGCATCTCAGCCCCAGCAGCCCCAGCAGAGTCATCAGTCTGCATCTCAGCCCAAGCAGCCCCAGCAGAGTTATCAGTCTGCATCTCAGCCCCAGCAGCCCCAGCAGGGTTATCAGTCTGCATCTCAGCCCCAGCAGCCCCAGCAGAGTCATCAGTCTGCATCTCATCCCCAGCAGCCCCAGCAGAGTTATCAGTCTCCATCTCAGCCCCAGCAGCCCCAGCAGGGTCATCAGTCTGCATCTCAGCCCCAGCAGCCCCAGCAGAGTCATCAGTCTGCATCTCAGCCCCAGCAGCCCCAGCATGGTCATCAGTCTGCATCTCAGCCTCAGCCAGTTAGTCCTGTCAGTGGCTACGCAGCTCCCAAAGCCTCCTCCCTCCTGTGAGCTGATTATGCGACCCCATGGGCTTTCAATACCATGATGAAGGTCTTCACACTTGCGGGTTCTTGTTATATGTGAACGTTTTGCAAGGTTGTTTTGGATAAGTTTGCCCAATTGGAAGAAAACAGCAAAGCATCTCAATACTAAAAGTTTATATTCCTTTTTGATACGAGCTTTCACTCAGGCAAGGAATCTATAAGTATCGATAAGCTATTCTCGTTCAGCTTCGAAGTTTTGCACATGGAATCGGTAGTAGCAACATTGCTTTTTGATCAGCTCGGAAGGTTGGTCTAGTATCCTAGGTAATGACTTCGAAACAGAATTAACATTGTTGTGTGTGGTGCTCCGTTAATGTGTGTTGTATGTTAATATATCATTTATATTTAGCACGTGTTATATGTTGTGTGGTAGAACTGCACCGAAGTATACAATTACCATAAATGACGCCAAATGCGAAAATAAGCAGCCAACTAATGTTCCGTAACTAATCCGGTTGGTGTGCACCACACCCTGAAAGGCACTCTTGAACAGCGCTTTGCACTGCGCTCGACTCGCCACCTGCGAGATGTTGAGTGCTGCCACCTATATAGATGCCGCAGAGTAGCGGCAGCAGCACAGCCCCATGCCGCCGCCCGGTGAGCCGCTGCCGCAGGTGGCTATAGACCCGATCCTAGAGGTTTCTGAGTTCACACAGCAGGGGGCTGCAGTGCGGGACCTGTCTGCAGCTCAGGAGGGGCCAGCTGGAGAGGCAGAGCAGGACGGAGCTGTCGAGTTTGCCGCGGACTGAAGAGATTCAGACTGAGGATGTACAACAGGAGGAGGCAGTGGAGACCTCGGTGGTCTTGGTGGACGAGGCTGTGTATGAGGAGGCAGCGGTGGCAGAAGAAATAGCGAACGGGGCTGGGACCATGTACTAGGAGGAGGAACTGAATAAGAGGCTGTGGAGGAACAGGCAGCGGTGGCAGAGGGAACAGCAGATGGGGCTGGGCCCATGTACTAGGAGGATGAACTGAATAAGAGGGTGTGGAGGAGCAGGCAGCGGTGGCAGAAGGAATAGCGGACGAGGCTGCGGCCAGGTACAAGGAGGAGGAGCTGAATTAGAGGGTGTGGAGGAGCAGGCAGCGGTGGCATTGGGAACAGCGGACGAGGCTGGGCCCATGTACTAGGAGGAGGAGCTGAATAAGAGGCTGTGGAGGAACAGGCAGCGGTGGCAGAGGGAACAGCAGATGGGGCTGGGCCCATGTACTAGGAGGATTAACTGAATAAGAGGGTGTGGAGGAACAGGTAGCGGTGGCAGAAGGAATAGCGGACGAGGCTGCTGCCAGGTACAAGGAGGAGGAGCTGAATTAGAGGGTGTGGAGGAGCAGGCAGCGGTGGCAGAGGGAACAGCGGACGGGGCTGGGCCCATGTACTAGTAGGAGGAGCTGAATAAGAGGCTGTGTAGTAGCAGGCAGTAGTGTCAGAGGGAACTTAGGACGGGGCTGGGGCCATGAACTGGTAGGAGGAGCTGAATAAGAGGTTGTGGAGTGACATGGGGAGCAGGAGGATCCGTGGTCAGGATACTTGTATTGCTAACACTGCTCTGCTCTGTACTGATTCTCTTTGGTGATGGATGCTGCTCTGAAGGTCCTGTCACCTCATGATGAGAACGTCCACGACTTAATATGTCTAGTGCTCAAGTGTACTGATGAATGTAACTTATATGAACGGTTCTCCTGAGTTATATGCTCAGACCCTGTGATTATGTCCTATTTATAAGGTTCAAACCGGTATTGATTTGCGTTGAATTAGCATTTATCCGTTTCAGATCCGGGTTTGTTCTCACATTTTTTTGTTGTATCTGAACTATGCGAATAATGACCAAACTTACAAACGTGATGTTTTTACCACTGTCCTTGTTAACCCCCGCACTGCAGGGGGTTTGCGATGAACACGAACTGCAAGGGGGGGTTGATTTCCGTCCCCTTCCCCTGAGATCTCGAAAACTACGCTACGTAACGACAAGCGGAAAACGGCTTTTGATAGCTTGATAGAAGTGCTATCGAAAGTATTTTTTATTTATTTTAGGTAAGATCAAAATTGAAGTCACCAGAGGTGATCAAAGGTCAAAATTTCCAGATTTTTCTCTCCTGTTTTAGGACTTCGCTCCAGAAGTTCCCATATATCTCGGGTACTATTCTAGCTATAAGCAAACAGGAAAAAGCGATCGCCAGCCATTTAAATTTTAAATCGATAAAAGTCATCAAATTTGATCTGGTGTTAATATTTGGGACTCCAGAGGTAAAAAAGGGAAAACACTGTTTTTTCCAAAACCGTTTTTCGCTAAACCTTTTAAGCTAATTAGGCTAACGGAAAACTGTTTACGCTATTGTGTTTGTCTCCTCAAGGCGCTTTGAATGATATACATGGTGATCTTGTTAGGTCAAATAAAAAAATGACCAAAGGCCACGTGTCCTTGACCTGAGGTCAAGACCCAAGTAGGTCATGTTGCATAATGAGAGACATGTCACGACGAGACAAGTACATTTCTGTCGGTGTTACTTCTCTATCTGCATTATGTCGCGAGGTATTGACAAACAAGTGATGGTGAACTCGGATGACCTCAAATGACCCCATAGGGGTCACTAAACAAAGCTTACACTTGGATCATCAAGAATATCGCAGAGTAACATGATCCAGAAGTAATTTGACAAATATCATGCATATCCTTGACATAGGAAGCATTTTAATATTTCACCATTGACTTATTATGGGGAGGTCACGAAATTGACCTGACCTTTCGTCACCGATATAAAAACTCCGTGATAAACTGATTGTAAGTACTAATTCCCTCATGACACCCTGTAAGTTTCAAACTCATCAGTGAGAAACTCTGGCTTTGGCACAACTGCAAACGTTTTAGGAGGTGGGGTCACTTGACCTGGTCTGGTAACCTGACCTGAGATGACCCGAGGTCTATTTTATTTCAAAGTGTGCGCAATTAGTGTCCTAACAGGTGTTTCCAAACCCAACGGCACTGTGTGCTGCCGTATTTTCGCTATCTGAGAAAACCCTGATGGGGGGGGGGGGGAATCACCCCCCCCCCCCCTTCAGTGCGCGGGTTAATACCCCTATAGGTCATGCCATATTTTATTGCATCGCTTCCAACATTTCTGGAAGCTGCACTGAAGAATATGTGAACTTATGTATGTTTGCATGTGTTATCGCCAGGATGTGCCAATACAGTAGTGTTTGTGCTTACGAGTGGCTGTTACTGAATTCCTGCACTTAATATCGGACTGCTCTCATTGTTTCAACTGAATCCCACACTGCTCTCTGAGGGTAAGTTAGAGCTCTACATCCTACTATTATATACAAGACTGTTCGTGTGCTTCGAAGTAATATTTTACCGGGCCCTACGCCGAAGCGGCAAGAGCTGAGAAAGGGAAATTTCCGCACAAAATCAGACCTGTTCGAACTTAGATTTTGGGGCGGATTTTGAGCATTTGCAACGTCTGTGACGCACGTGAGTTTCGAATCACGACATTTTGGAGGCTTGTGACCGCTGCCTTCAGAGCTGCTAAGTGACTGCAACTTAGAAATCTCGCTAGATTTTTTAGGCGGTTCCAGGACAAAATTCTTAGCCAAATGGTTTTGCTTTAGAGGGGTGTAATGCCATCGGCGCATGCGGATGAAATATGAATTAATTCGTACATTTCCGACGCATTTGATACGACAGTTACGAGCGAGCGCGCACCGCTCGCTCGACCTTCCGTGGTGTATGGAAAAATATTAATATGAGCGGCCCAACCCGGCCCGGCGCAGCCCATGGCGACGCTTTTGAGAAGCTAATATCTCTGAAACCGCACTTCCGATTGACAAGCGGACTATTTGCTGAGCAGCCCCATCCACCCTACCCTGTTTGAGAACTGCAGTGCTGACTCACGTGGGTGACTACCACTTCGCGGAGCGCGTGCCGCGTGAGGAGTGTTGAGAAGTTTTTTCTCGCAAGAACTCCGCAACGGCTGGGCAGATTGTGTGCAAATTTGGTGTGTGATAAGGGGGTAAACGGACAAAGGTTTGTAAACATAAGGTTCGTAACGGAAAAAGTTCGTAAGCAAAGGTTCGTATGCAAAGGTTCGTATCGGATAAGGTTCGTATGGGATAAAGTTCGTAACGGCTAAAGTTCGTAATAGAAAAGGTTCGTATCGGATAAAGTTCGTATTAAAAAAGTTCGTAACGGATAAAGTTCGTATGCAAAAGGTTCGTATGCTGAAGTTCGTAAAGGAAAAAGTTCGTAATGAAAACAAAATCGTATGCAAAAGTTCGCATCAAAGGTTTCGTATCGGATAAGGTTACGAACCTTTCCTTACGAACTTTTTTCCGGCACGAACCTTATGTTTATGAACTTTTGACCGACCGGTTACCGTTACCCGTCCGAACGGAGACAGATAGACACCGCAAACAGTAACGTGTTGCCTGTCATAAGGACAATAGGTTCGTATCGGATACAGTTCGCATTCAAAAAGTTGTTACTGTTTACGGTGTCTCTCTATCTCTCTCCGTTCGGCAGGGTAACGGTAACCGGACACAAGTTCGTAAACATAAGGTTCGTAACGGAAAAAGTTCGTAAACAAAGGTGGGAACCTATACCCGATACTAACCTTTGTATACGAACCTTTGCTTACGAACTTTTTTCTTTACGAACTTCAGCATACGAACCTTTTAAATACGAACTTTATCCGTTACGAACTTTTTGAATACGAACTTTATCCGAAACGAACATTTTCCATTGCAAACTTGAGCCGTTACGGGCTTCATCCCATACGGACCTTATCCGATACGAACCTTTGCATACGAAACTTTGCATACGAACCTTTGCGTACGAACTTTTTCCATTACGAACTTTTTCCTTTATGAACTTCAGCATACGAACATTTTGCATACGAACTTTATCCGTT
>JAXIVJ010017055.1:0-10000 GCA_036785665.1 Chirona hameri | reverse complement strand
GAGCGCCCCCTCTCAGGCACCCGGAAAGCCCCTCTCAGGCGCCCAGAGCGCCCCTTCTCAGGCGGCCAGAGCGCCCCCTCTCAGGCGGTCAGAGCGCCCCCTCTCAGGCGGCAAGAGCGCCCCCTCTCAGGCGCCCAGAACACCGCCTCTGAGACGGCCAGAGCGCCCCCTCTCAGGCGGCCAGAGCGCCCCCTCTCAGGTGGCCAGAGCGCCTCCTCTCAGGCGGCCAGAGCGCCCCCTCTCAGGCGGCCAGAGCGCCAACTCTCAGGCGGCCAGAGCGCCAACTCTCAGGCGGCCAGAGCGCCAACTCTCAGGCGGCCAGAGCGCCAACTCTCAGGCGGCCAGAGCGCCAACTCTCAGGCGGCCAGAGCGCCAACTCTCAGGCGACCAGAGCGCCAACTCTCAGGCGGCCAGAGCGCCAACTCTCAGGCGGCCAGAGCGCCAACTCTCAGGCGGCCAGAGCGCCAACTCTCAGGCGGCCAGAGCGCCTCCTCTCAGGCGGCCAGAGCGCCAACTCTCAGGTGGCCAGAGCGCCAACTCTCAGGCGGCCAGAGCGCCAACTCTCAGGTGGCCAGAGCGCCAACTCTCAGGCGGCCAGAGCGCCAACTCTCAGGCGGCCAGAGCGCCAACTCTCAGGCGGCCAGAGCGCCAACTCTCACGCGGCCAGAGCGCCAACTCTCAGGCGGCCAGAGCGCCAACTCTCAGGCGGCCAGAACGCCTCCTCTCAGGCGGCCAGAGCGCCTCCTCTCAGGTGGCCAGAGCGCCAACTCTCAGGTGGCCAGAGCGCCAACTCTCAGGCGGCCAGAGCGCCAACTCTCAGGTGGCCAGAGCGCCAACTCTCAGGCGGCCAGAGCGCCAACTCTCAGGCGGCCAGAGCGCCAACTCTCAGGTGGCCGGAGCGCCAACTCTCAGGCGGCCAGAGCGCCAACTCTCAGGTGGCCAGAGCGCCAACTCTCAGGCGGCCAGAGCGCCAACTCTCAGGCGGCCAGAGCGCCAACTCTCAGGTGGCCAGAGCGCCAACTCTCAGGTGGCCAGAGCGCCAACTCTCAGGCGGCCAGAGCGCCAACTCTCAGGCGGCCAGAGCGCCAACTCTCAGGCGGCCAGAGCGCCAACTCTCAGGCGGCCAGAGCGCCAACTCTCAGGCGGCCAGAGCGCCAACTCTCAGGTGGCCAGAGCGCCAACTCTCAGGCGGCCAGAGCGCCAACTCTCAGGTGGCCAGAGCGCCAACTCTCAGGCGGCCAGAGCGCCAATTCTCAGGCCAGCAGCCCCTGCCAAACAACAAACGCCCTCGGCTGAGTTGGGGGAGGGGGTCAGCTGCCCCCCCCCCTCTTCCTCGGCTGAGTTGGGGGAGGGGGTCAGCTGCCCCCCCCCCCCCCCACCCCCCCTCTTCCTCGGCTGAGTTGGGGGAGGGGGTCAGCTGCCCCCCCCCCCCTCTTCCTCGGCTGAGTTGGGGGAGGGGGTCAGCTGCCCCCCCCCCCCCCTCTTCCTCGGCTGAGTTGGGGGAGGGGGTCAGCTGCCCCCCCCCTCTTCTGCCACCACTGTTTCCCTGTTATCAAGTACTAGATTCTCATTTTTTCCTGAAAGAAAGACTTCCCAAAAAGACGCAAGGTTATAGCATAAATAAACATTGTCCTATACAGTTACACGTATTTTGCAAAACTTCAGCTAAATGTAGCGTTTTAAGCAGTAGATCATACATCAAAATGCGGCTTGCAGTGAACTCAGGAGAACTCAGGACGAAAGTGAGCGGTCTGGTTCTCGTCGTCGTCTCTAAAATATTTCTCCTTGGTTCAGGCACGTAGCGAGGCAGGAGGGTGGGTGGGTGGGGGGGGGGGGGGGGGGGCATGCCATATACGCGTAGCGAGGAGGGGGGAGCATGTCAGTGGCGAATGAAATATCGCTCCGTTTCGTTATCGAAATATTGTTGACCGGGGGGGGGGGGGGGGGTCGGGTCGTCAGCAGAATCGCATTGTATCTAGTGTTAACTGGTTTGCTCAAGAGGGGGGGGGGGGGTGCATGGGCCCAATGACCCCCCCCCCCTTTGGCTAAGTCCCTGCCTGGGATATAATTGGCCCAGCATTTTTCCCAAACACCGCAGCATCATTTGCGACCTAAACTGGCGCCTTCATCAGCTCTGAGACGCAGCTTTTCCCCTGTTGGTTTCAGCACGGGAGATGGAAAGCCTCTATACCGTCCGCTCTCGTACGCTGCTGCTGCTGCTGCTTCCAGTTTCCAGTGGTCGGGCGTACCGCGGTGGCCTCGCCAGGACAGCCCCGGGCCATATAGTCTCCCCGCCTCCCGCACCCAGACACGTATAAAGGCGGCAGCCGGCACTCCACCACATCAGACCACGGAGAGAGACAGACAGAGGAGAGACAGACTTCACTCCACACCGACACAACATGAAATACGTGAGTAACCAGTCACCATAGCAGTCAGACACTGGATATAGCAGTTTCACAACGCCTACTTCACTGCCATTCTTCAGACTCTCTGAGCGGGATAAACCTGAATAAAATGTTTCGGGGTTCCGATTCTGCGTTGATTAAGTGTGAGAAAGGGGGTTTAATAATTTAAAGTCGCCGCAAAATGCACGCTGATGCTTTCGTGGCAAATATTTACTTACCGGCACATACTTTCGGCTATTCGGTCATCCCTCCGTTCATTTTCCCTCCGAAACGAGCCCCCGTAATCCACTTGCCTTTGTTGAATCTTAACACTTGTCAATGCTATTCAGCTTCCCTGCTGTTCGATCGCTGGAAATGACAGCTTTCTGTTGTGCAGCAGTTGAAGGATAAAACCTGACGCCGGAGTGAAATGTTTCCTATTTCCTTGCATAGCTTTTCACGTAAATATACCAACAAACGTACAGCCGTAAAAGCGGAAGTCAGCCATTCAGCATGAATTCCTGACCGAGTATATAGGCAGAATGTGCAGTGTACGGTGGCCTTCAATGTTTTTCTTACCATATGTTGAAGTAGCAGATCAAGTGTAATGTTCAAAACATCACCAATGTATCACCATGCCAGTACATAACTTTGCTGTAACGCCGCTTGTAAGAGAGCGTTCCCTGATCAGTGGAATGATCATTGCTCAAGTTATACCGAAAGTCAGGTCCGATGTGATACATAGTTCAAATGGGTCGATTTTGACGTGGATACTTTTTACTGGAACTTGACTCGCTGAAAAGATCAAGAGAAATAAAGATATTGTCCAGCCGTGTTTGTAACGAACCCAGCCGTGTGTTTCCAACGCCTGAATCTGTGTTTGTTTCTGTGCACAGCTGGTGCTCGCCGCTCTGCTGGCCGTGGCCGCCGGCCGGCCGCAGGAGTTCAAGATTCCTGAGGAATACGGACTCCTCAGGAGCTCCTCCGTCGCCAACGAGGACGGCAGCTTCCAGTACGGCTACGAGACTTCGGACCCGTCCTCGCAGGACGTGACCGGACAGCTCAAGCAGATCGGAGAGGAGTCCGGCACCGTGCAGCAGGGCAGCTACACCTTCACGACCAAGGACGAGAACGACAACGACGTGGAGGTGCGCGTCGACTGGGTGGCCGACGAGAACGGCTTCCAGGCGCAGAGCGACGCGCTGCCGCAGGCGCCCGAAGACCCCAACGCCGCCGCACAGGCCGCCGCCTTCGAGAAGTTCTCCAAGATCGAGGCCGAGAAGAGCCAGTGAGAGACAGACGCCGCATCACCACCACCACGACACGGACACACGCTCTCATTCCATTCTGTGTTTGTATGTTTAACATTTCGACCCCAATGACGACGTGAACCGGGACCAATGACGCTCAATACATTGAAATGCCAAAAACATGTGTGTCGTCAGCTGATAGGTGAAGAAAACGTGAAACATATGTCCTCCCCGGAAAATCAGAGGGAACACGGAATGGTGGCCATTCCGTACGTAATGTTCAGAGTCCAGACTGGTTATAGATTCACCTTTTTTGGAAGGATTCAATCACGATTCATTTTGGAATATAAATGATTCAGTCACCGTTTGATTCATGGATATCCATTTTGAGAAATGATTCTTTCCGATTCAAAGAATCAAAACATTTTTTGATCAAATGACATTTGACTCACCATTGAAATAGCATTACACAGTCTTTTTGATTCAATCAGCCTTGTTTCTATGCGGGTTTTGATTCAATCATGATTCATGAATCACAAAATCCAGTGGTGAATCGATTCTTCTTAGATTCAAGGGATTTTGATTGAACGATTCCAATCGATTCAATCAGAGTCGAATCACTAACCAGTCTGGACTTCAGACAAGTACAGGGCTTCAAGAAATTAGTGGTAGGTTTGATAAAACCGACCAAATCATTTTTACGTGGAGCGATATCTCGTTCAAAATATGTTATATATATATATATATATATATATATATATATATATATATATATATATATATATATATATATATATATATATATATATATATATATATATATATATATATATTCGTATTTACGTTTCACAATTATCTATAGAGGGGCCCTAACGTCAGCCCCCGAATTTCTGAGTTAGTAAAAAGTCACTTTCGGGCATCAGTGGTTTATTTTCATTTTTTATTTCGTCTTCCCTGCGACCGCCACTGGCGTAAATGGCGACGCCCGGCGGAACACAGGTGGTGTCACGTAGCGAAGATGCATTTACAGGAAACAATTCACCTTCAACATTAGTTTTAAACTGAGATAGCAGTTTTGTAGCCCGTGTTGGGAAACCCCTATCTGCAAGTTTTCTTGACTGAAAAGACTCTCCAGCCGAATATATTTGATTTTTTTTTTGGCGAAGGAATGCGGTGCTGGCGAAAGAATGTGGTGCTGGATCCCGGGCAGAGGCTATACCATCAGCCAATCAGCTTGCAGCTGGTGCTAGCAAGCGAACCGCCGGCCGCCGGTTGGTACATCTCTAATGCGAGTCTATCCTGACGCGACTACTTTCGAATCTGATTGGCTGAACCATTTTTTTTAATTCGCGTGACGTCAGGACTCTGACTCAGAGAGTATCCATATAGTTTTGATAAACAATAATAATTTACGGCCTTCTGTCCTGAATCGGCGTGATATAAGGCCATCTTTGCCAATATAAAAATGCATTGTATTACAAAATATAATCAAATCGTGTTTTGAAAATTTTCCAAGGTGAACTATCTCCTTTAAACTCGTAACCTGCCAATGGGAGAGGTACCCAGGTAGAGGCTATCGTAGTAAACACAGCGTCGCGCTGGCCATGCCCCCTGGCTTGGAGGTCAGAGTTCACAGCTGTGTGGCGTTGGCACAGATTCTGGCCGTGACGTGAGGCTGTGCTGGCGTGTAATACCAGTCACAGAACTGAGATCTGAGATCCCAGCGGAAACGGATTGGCGGGGGAGCGGGACGGAGGGAATATCTGGGCGCTGATTTACGTGGTGCATCTAGCGGTTATTGAAATAAGGGAGAGCATTTCGAGGAAAACATATTTGAAAATGCAGTGGGAAAAAAATGTGTGCTTCTGCCGCCGGTGGCTGGAGGACTTTTTTCGAAGGCAGCACCAATTTTGGGCGATATAAGGGGCACATTCATTGCGAAGCGTCATCCATGTATTTTTAACCAATTTCACGTGGTTTTGGTGTCTGCCGATGGGTCAGAAGTAGTGATGTGAATCGGAGTCCAACTTTTTGGACGTCCGAAAATAGTCCGATTCCAATTTGGATTTCGGTCGGTGAGCCACAGATATTTTGGACAATTTTCGGTCGAGGCATATTATAGATCACAATTCACGCATTTTTAAGGTAGAAAAATGCATATATATATATATATATATATATATATATATATATATATATATATATATATATATATATAGTATATAGTATCAGCTGAGCGCCTGCATATGGCGGCCGCCACGGTTCGGAGTTCCGTGCATTTGTGACTGTGCCTGCGGAGTCCAACACAGTGTAGTGGTATAAATTACCCCACCGCAACGTTACAACCGTAAGATTCGAGTGTGGTGCTAAATTTGACTGCATTTAACAGTATTCGGCTGGTTTGACTGTTTCTTCGTCAATCTCAACCGCCTAGGGATGCCTCACGCTGGTGGCCCTGGCTATCTACCGTTTCGGGAAGCGGTGGAAGTGCTCGCTTCGCCAACGAACGGCCGGCAGTTCACTCTACCGCGCCTCCACTCCACCGAGTCAACCTGACCCCGATCCAAGCTGCTGACAGCCGGTCACTACCAGGCGGCTCTGCTGTAAACTTTTTAAAAAAAACTTTAAAAACTTTAAAAAAAACTTAAGTAAACTTAAGAAAACTTAAGTAAGACTTTAGGGTCATACCTTTGTTCGTTACTTTTACTCAGGTATAACAGTTAGTTTTATATTTTTCGAAGTTTTCAAGAGTATTAAGTGTAAAAACAAATATTTTCAGCGCTCATTGTGGCGCCTTCCTCAGTGAGTGACTGGTGCAAGATACCTTTTTTCTAGGTCAACAGAATAATGAGCATTTTCACGCGATGAATAAAATGGTTAGGACTTTCATTAAGAAATAAACTAATCTTGCCTAAATTGATTAAAAAAACGCAATACTAACGCCAACATTCACCCGCCAAAATAAAAGCATACACACACACCGCACAACACACAAAAAACAATACTACGCAACCTAAACACACGATGATACGCAACCGAATATCTAGATTACACATGATTCGACTTATATCGGTTTTGGCAACCGTATATAGCTAGCGACCATTTTTCCAGACTATGTCCCATATGGGGCTCAAATGAACATTCCCAACGTCTGAGGTGATCGAAGGGGCGCGACTGTCGAATCTCCTATAGCCTCCCGGAACTTCCTTTTCTTCCAGTGACCTTCCAGATTCGAACAGTCGCGCCCTTCGATCAACCTCGACGTTGGGGAATGTTCATTTGAGCCCCATATGGGGCATAGTCTGGAAAAATGGTCGCTAGCTATATACGGTTGCCAAAACCGATATAAGTCGAATCATGTGTAATCTAGATATTCGGTTGCGTATCATCGTGTGTTTAGGTTGCGTAGTATTGTTTTTTGTGTGTTGTGCGTGTGTGTTATGTTTTTATTTTGGCGGGTGAATGTTGGCGTTAGTATTGTGTTTTTGTAATCAATTTAGGCAAGATTAGTTTATTTCTTAATGAAAGTCCTAACCATTTTATTCATCGCGTGAAAATGCTCATTATTCTGTTGAACCTAGAAAAAGGTATCTTGCACCAGTCACTCACTGAGGAAGGCGCCACAATGAGCGCTGAAATATTTGTTTTACACCTAATACTCTTGAAAACTTCGAAAAATATAAAACTAACTAGTAGAAAAACTTGTTTTGCAGCAACTGACAAGCTATTTAAATAGGGAACACCTATACAGCAGCGATCAGCACGGCTTTAGAACCAATTATTCTACTTGTACCGCATTGCTATCGGTGACTGATGATATTTTGAACGGAATGGATCGCTCAGAGATCACCTGCTGACCCTGATAGATTTAAGTCGCTGCTTTGATGTAGTGGACCATACAACTCTGTTAAATAAGCTAGAGCTATTGCAAATATGTCCTCAGTGGTTTAAAAGTTATCTAAGTGGCCATGTTCAGCAAGTAAAAATCTGTGAAAAGCTTTCGGATCCCCTACCCACTCACAATTGGAACATTTCAGGGGACATTTTTAGGGCCGTTGCTTTACAACATCGCTAGCAACGACTTGCCGTGTCACATTCCTGATGAAGTTAACGGTTTTCGAATAATTAAGGTCCGCTAAGCATATGATAGTCAGATTGGCATTGTCGGTCCCCGCAACCGTATAAAGAAGATGCAAAAAAGCCTTGAAGAGGTTTTTGGACACAATGACGACATGGTTGCAGCAGAACGCATGCTAGTGAATGCCAGAAAAACAGAGTTTATTGTGTGCGGCGATAGACGGCAGTTGATGCGTCTAAACGGATTCCCAACTATTAACTTCATGGGCGAGGTTCTTCATAGCAAAGAGAAAGTAAAAATTTAGGCCTCACACTGGATAGTTCTCTGTCATGGGAGCAACATGTGCAGCAAGTAACGGATCGTTGCTATGGAATTCTGGTCGCATTTCTTCATGCTAAACAGGTGCTGCCTGTAGAAATATTGCCGAGATTAATTGACGCCATGGTATTTTCTCATGTAAGATATTGTATTCAAGTGTATGGAGGTACAAGTTCCAGTGCTATTGGTCAAATTCAGAAGATATTTAACTTTGCAGCGAGAGTGCTTTCAGGTCGCAGGAAATATGACCATATCTCGGACTTGCTGAAACAATATGAATGGCTTTCGGGCTGCACAGTATGTTAATTATTTTGATCTTTGCACGCTTAAAAAAATTATTACAAGTGGAGAACCCTCGCTATTATCGAGCCGTTTAGTTTTCAACCGACAAGTGATTGGCCGTCACACCCGTCAGTCAGGCCAGCTGGCTTTGCCCAGGCCCAGAACCAATCACGGGAAGCGAAATTATCTGTATAGATCGTCATCGTTGTTCAATAGTTATTTTTAGCTCTAATAGTGAGATCTGATTATCCTATCTGTCAGTACCAGGGTGGCAAAAAACATATTAGGAAAATGTGTGCAGCCCCGAACGTGACAGGCGCTCGTGACTCTAGTTTAAACGTGGCATGCAGTCTAGTTTTATAGTGTTTATTTTGCGTAAACGATTGGTTGTTGTAATGTCATGTCTTTTATTTGGCTGGTCAGTGCATTTTAGCTTGTGTTAGCTTCTGTACTATAATGACAAAGCTAAGGCTGCAACTTGTATGTACCAACATGTACGACAATGACCCTGTAACAGTAAATTACATTTGTCCGCTGTAAATGTCCATTTAACAGCGGACAAATGTAATTTATCAATTTGCGTGCCCCGAAGAAGGTTGTAGACTTCTCAATAAGGATAAATACATTGGCGCTACTACGACATCATTGTCAAGGAAGACTCACGATGCACAAGCAACAAGGAGCAGTCAAGAACCACATGAGCAAAGAACACGGCAAAGAAATCACACGGAAGGTCTTGGTAGAAAACACCGAGATTTTGAGTTCCTGCAATGACCAGCGAAGATTATTGGGTGCTGGAGGCTCTGTACATTCGAGAGTACTCGCCCCATATAAACAAGCAACTCTACAAAGTCAGGATGTACGACACTAGTGCTTTGGCACTAGGATGATGAAGTATAATAGTGTAGAATAGTGTAGTCAAATGTATTAGTGATAGTGATGACTGATGTGTATATGTATGTATGGTGTACTTTTCCTGGATACGACAATCGCCTCAATAATCTGTCATTGTATATTTTCATAAATATTTTCAACAAACTTAAACCTAGGCTATATCGATAGTTTTATTTCAAACTTGTGAACATGAAGATGTGAAATAGTCTTCGAAAGCTTAAGAAATGCATTGAAATGTTATGCCTGAATCATTTGGCAATATAATCGGACAATTATCGACATCTGTAAAGAAAACCATACAGAAATATGAGCATACAAACCGGAAACTAATCAAAGCCGAATTCGCGTTGCGGTTCAACGAACAATGTCTCAATGAAAATACACTGCCTATCTACACACAATATATATATATATATATATTTATATATATTATATATATCTATATATATATATATATAATATATATATATATATATATATATATATATATATATAATATATATATATATATATATATATATATATATATATATATATATATATATAATATATATATCATATATATATATATATATATATATATATATAATATATATATATATATATATATATATATAATATATATATATAATATATTTATATATATATATATATATATATATATATATATATATATATATATATATATGTATATATATATATATATATATATGATATATATATATATATATATATATATATATTTATATATCAGAAATATATATATATATATGTATAAAATACTATAATAT
>JAXIVJ010017054.1:0-27152 GCA_036785665.1 Chirona hameri | reverse complement strand
AGGGCCGAGGCCGTATGTCATGACAGGGTTTCGGTACAGGGATCGCCGCCAGCGGGAGGCCGAGGCCCGTATGTCATGACAGGGTGTCGGTACAGGGATCGCCGCCAGCGGGAGGCCGAGGCCGTATGTCATGACAGGGTGTCGGTACAGGGATCGCCGCCAGCGGGAGGCCGAGGCCCGTATGTCATGACAGGGTTTCGGTACAGGGATCGCCGCCAGCGGGAGGCCGAGGCCCGTATGTCATGACAGGGTAACAGTACAGGGATCGCCCCCTTAGGGAGGCCGAGGCCCGTATGTCATGACAGGGTGACAGTACAGGGATCGCCCCCTAGGGAGGCCGAGGCCCGTATGTCATGACAGGGTGACAGTACAGGGATCGCCGCCAGCGGGAGGCCGAGGCCCGTATGTCATGACAGGGTAACAGTACAGGGATCGCCCCCTTAGGGAGGCCGAGGCCCGTATGTCATGACAGGGTGACAGTACAGGGATCGCCGCCAGCGGGAGGCCGAGGCCCGTATGTCATGACAGGGTGACAGTACAGGGATCGCCGCCAGCGGGAGGCCGAGGCCCGTTATGTCATGACAGGGTAACAGTACAGGGATCGCCCCCTTAGGGAGGCCGAGGCCCGTATGTCATGACAGGGTGACAGTACAGGGATCGCCGCCAGCGGGAGGCCGAGGCCCGTATGTCATGACAGGGTAACAGTACAGGGATCGCCCCCTTAGGGAGGCCGAGGCCCGTATGTCATGACAGGGTGACAGTTCAGGGATCGCCGCCAGCGGGAGGCCGAGGCCCGTATGTCATGACAGGGTGTCGGTACAGGGATCGCCGCCAGCGGGAGGCCGAGGCCCGTATGTTATGACAGGGTGACAGTACAGGGATCGCCGCCAGCGGGAGGCCGAGGCCGTATGTCATGACAGGGGTGACAGTACAGGGATCGCCGCCAGCGGGAGGTAGCGGGAGGCCGAGGCCCGTATGTCATGGCAGGGTGTCGGTACAGGGATCGCCGCCAGCGGGAGGCCGAGGCCCGTATGTCATGACAGGGTGTCGGTACAGGGATCGCCCCCTTAGGGAGGCCGAGGCCCGTATGTCATGACAGGGTAACAGTACAGGGATCGCCGCCAGCGGGAGGCCGAGGCCCGTATGTCATGACAGGGTAACAGTACAGGGATCGCCGCCAGCGGGAGGCCGAGGCCCGTATGCCATGGCAGGGTGTCGGTACAGGGATCGCCGCCAGCGGGAGGCCGAGGCCCGTATGTCATGACAGGGTGTCGGTACAGGGATCGCCGCCAGCGGGAGGCCGAGGCCCGTATGTCATGACAGGGTAACAGTACAGGGATCGCCGCCAGCGGGAGGCCGAGGCCCGTATGTCATGACAGGGTGTCGGTACAGGGATCGCCGCCAGCGGGAGGCCGAGGCCCGTATGTCATGACAGGGTAACAGTACAGGATCGCCGCCAGCGGGAGGCCGAGGCCCGTATGTCATGACAGGGTGTCGGTACAGGGATCGCCGCCAGCGGGAGGCCGAGGCCCGTATGTCATGGCAGGGTGACAGTACAGGGATCGCCGCCAGCGGGAGGCCGAGGCCCGTATGTCATGACAGGGTGTCGGTACAGGGATCGCCGCCAGCGGGAGGCCGAGGCCGTATGTCATGACAGGGTGTCGGTACAGGGATCGCCGCCAGCGGGAGGCCGAGGCCCGTATGTCATGACAGGGTGTCGGTACAGGGATCGCCGCCAGCGGGAGGCCGAGGCCCGTATGTCATGACAGGGTGACAGTACAGGGATCGCCGCCAGCGGGAGGCCGAGGCCCGTATGTCATGACAGGGTGTCGGTACAGGATCGCCGCCAGCGGGAGGCCGAGGCCCGTATGTCATGACAGGGTGACAGTACAGGGATCGCCGCCAGCGGGAGGACGAGGCCCGTATGTCATGACAGGGTGTCGGTACAGGGATCGCCGCCAGCGGGAGGCCGAGGCCCGTATGTCATGACAGGGTGACAGTACAGGGATCGCCGCAGCGGGAGGCCGAGGCCCGTATGTCATGACAGGGTGTCGGTACAGGGATCGCCGCCAGCGGGAGGCCGAGGCCCGTATGTCATGACAGGGTGACAGTACAGGGATCGCCGCCAGCGGGAGGCCGAGGCCCGTATGTCATGACAGGGTGACAGTACAGGGATCGCCCCCTTAGGGAGGCCGAGACCCGTATGTCATGACAGGGTGACAGTACAGGGATCGCCGCCAGCGGGAGGCCGAGGCCCGTATGTCATGACAGGGTTTCGGTACAGGGATCGCCGCCAGCGGGAGGCCGAGGCCCGTATGTCATGACAGGGTGACAGTACAGGGATCGCCGCCAGCGGGAGGCCGAGGCCCGTATGTCATGACAGGGTGACAGTACAGGATCGCCCCCTTAGGGAGGCCGAGGCCCGTATGTCATGACAGGGTGACAGTACAGGGATCGCCGCCAGCGGGAGGCCGAGGCCCGTATGTCATGACAGGGTGACAGTACAGGGATCGCCGCCAGCGGGAGGCCGAGGCCCGTATGTCATGACAGGGTGACAGTACAGGGATCGCCCCCTTAGGGAGGCCGAGGCCCGTATGTCATGACAGGGTGACAGTACAGGGATCGCCGCCAGCGGGAGGCCGAGGCCCGTATGTCATGGCAGGGTGACAGTACAGGGATCGCCGCCAGCGGGAGGCCGAGGCCCGTATGTTATGACAGGGTAACAGTACAGGGATCGCCCCCTTAGGGAGGCCGAGGCCCGTATGTCATGACAGGGTGTCGGTACAGGGATCGCCCCCTTAGGGAGGCCGAGGCCCGTATGTCATGACAGGGTAACAGTACAGGGATCGCCCCCTTAGGGAGGCCGAGGCCCGTATGTCATGACAGGGTAACAGTACAGGGATCGCCCCCTTAGGGAGGCCGAGGCCCGTATGTCATGACAGGGTAACAGTACAGGGATCGCCGCCAGCGGGAGGCCGAGGTCCGTATGTCATGACAGGGTGACAGTACAGGGATCGCCGCCAGCGGGAGGCCGAGGCCCGTATGTCATGACAGGGTGACGGTACAGGGATCGCCGCCAGCGGGAGGCCGAGGCCCGTATGTCATGACAGGGTGACAGTACAGGGATCGCCGCCAGCGGGAGGCCGAGGCCCGTATGTCATGACAGGGTGACAGTACAGGGATCGCCGCCAGCGGGAGGCCGAGGCCCGTATGTCATGACAGGGTAACAGTACAGGGATCGCCGCCAGCGGGAGGCCGAGGCCCGTATGTCATGACAGGGTTTCGGTACAGGGATCGCCCCCTTAGGGAGGCCGAGGCCCGTATGTCATGACAGGGTGACAGTACAGGGATCGCCGCCAGCGGGAGGCGAGGCCCGTATGTCATGACAGGGTGACAGTACAGGGATCGCCGCCAGCGGGAGGCCGAGGCCCGTATGTCATGACAGGGTGACAGTACAGGATCGCGCCAGCGGGAGGCCGAGGCCCGTATGTCATGACAGGGTGTCAGTACAGGGATCGCCGCCAGCGGGAGGCCGAGGCCCGTATGTCATGGCAGGGTGACAGTACAGGGATCGCCCCCTTAGGGAGGCCGAGGCCCGTATGTCATGACAGGGTAACAGTACAGGGATCGCCCCCTTAGGGAGGCCGAGGCCCGTATGTCATGACAGGGTGACAGTACAGGGATCGCCGCCAGCGGGAGGCCGAGGCCCGTATGTCATGACAGGGTGACAGTACAGGGATCGCCGCCAGCGGGAGGGCCGAGGCCCGTATGTCATGACAGGGTTTCGGTACAGGGATCGCCCCCTTAGGGAGGCCGAGGCCCGTATGTCATGACAGGGTGACAGTACAGGGATCGCCGCCAGCGGGAGGCCGAGGCCCGTATGTCATGACAGGGTGTCGGTACAGGGATCGCCGCCAGCGGGAGGCCGAGGCCCGTATGTCATGACAGGGTTTCGGTACAGGATCGCCGCCAGCGGGAGGCCGAGGCCCGTATGTCATGACAGGGTAACAGTACAGGGATCGCCCCCTTAGGGAGGCCGAGGCCCGTATGTCATGACAGGGTGACAGTACAGGGATCGCCCCCTTAGGGAGGCCGAGGCCCCGTATGTCATGACAGGGTGACAGTACAGGATCGCCGCCAGCGGGAGGCCGAGGCCCGTATGTCATGACAGGGTAACAGTACAGGGATCGCCCCCTTAGGGAGGCCGAGGCCCGTATGTCATGACAGGGTGACAGTACAGGGATCGCCGCCAGCGGGAGGCCGAGGCCCGTATGTCATGACAGGGTGACAGTACAGGGATCGCCGCCAGCGGGAGGCCGAGGCCCGTATGTCATGACAGGGTAACAGTACAGGGATCGCCCCCTTAGGGAGGCCGAGGCCCGTATGTCATGACAGGGTGACAGTACAGGGATCGCCGCCAGCGGGAGGCCGAGGCCCGTATGTCATGACAGGGTAACAGTACAGGGATCGCCCCCTTAGGGAGGCCGAGGCCCGTATGTCATGACAGGGTGACAGTTCAGGGATCGCCGCCAGCGGGAGGCCGAGGCCCGTATGTCATGACAGGGTGTCGGTACAGGGATCGCCGCCAGCGGGAGGCCGAGGCCCGTATGTCATGACAGGGGTAACAGTACAGGGATCGCCCCCTTAGGGAGGCCGAGGCCCGTATGTCATGACAGGGTAACAGTACAGGGATCGCCGCCAGCGGGAGGCCGAGGCCCGTATGTCATGACAGGGTAACAGTACAGGGATCGCCGCCAGCGGGAGGCCGAGGCCCGTATGTCATGACAGGGTAACAGTACAGGGATCGCCGCCAGCGGGAGGCCGAGGCCCGTATGTCATGACAGGGTGTCGGTACAGGGATCGCCGCCAGCGGGAGGCCGAGGCCCGTATGTCATGGCAGGGTGACAGTACAGGGATCGCCGCCAGCGGGAGGCCGAGGCCCGTATGTCATGACAGGGTGTCGGTACAGGGATCGCCGCCAGCGGGAGGCCGAGGCCCGTATGTCATGACAGGGTGACAGTACAGGGATCGCCGCCAGCGGGAGGCCGAGGCCCGTATGTCATGACAGGGTGTCGGTACAGGGATCGCCGCCAGCGGGAGGCCGAGGCCCGTATGTCATGACAGGGTGACAGTACAGGGATCGCCGCCAGCGGGAGGCCGAGGCCCGTATGTCATGACAGGGTGTCGGTACAGGGATCGCCGCCAGCGGGAGGCCGAGGCCCGTATGTCATGACAGGGTGACAGTACAGGGATCGCCGCCAGCGGGAGGCCGAGGCCCGTATGTCATGACAGGGTGTCGGTACAGGGATCGCCGCCAGCGGGAGGCCGAGGCCCGTATGTCATGACAGGGTGACAGTACAGGGATCGCCGCCAGCGGGAGGCCGAGGCCCGTATGTCATGACAGGGTGTCGGTACAGGGATCGCCGCCAGCGGGAGGCCGAGGCCCGTATGTCATGACAGGGTGACAGTACAGGGATCGCCGCCAGCGGGAGGCCGAGGCCCGTATGTCATGACAGGGTGACAGTACAGGGATCGCCCCCTTAGGGAGGCCGAGGCCCGTATGTCATGACAGGGTGACAGTACAGGGATCGCCGCCAGCGGGAGGCCGAGGCCCGTATTTCATGACAGGGTTTCGGTACAGGGATCGCCGCCAGCGGGAGGCCGAGGCCCGTATGTCATGACAGGGTGACAGTACAGGGATCGCCGCCAGCGGGAGGCCGAGGCCCGTATGTCATGACAGGGTGACAGTACAGGGATCGCCCCCTTAGGGAGGCCGAGGCCCGTATGTCATGACAGGGTGACAGTACAGGGATCGCCGCCAGCGGGAGGCCGAGGCCCGTATGTCATGACAGGGTGACAGTACAGGGATCGCCGCCAGCGGGAGGCCGAGGCCCGTATGTCATGACAGGGTGACAGTACAGGGATCGCCCCCTTAGGGAGGCCGAGGCCCGTATGTCATGACAGGGTGACAGTACAGGGATCGCCGCCAGCGGGAGGCCGAGGCCCGTATGTCATGGCAGGGTGACAGTACAGGGATCGCCGCCAGCGGGAGGCCGAGGCCCGTATGTTATGACAGGGTAACAGTACAGGGATCGCCCCCTTAGGGAGGCCGAGGCCCGTATGTCATGACAGGGTGTCGGTACAGGGATCGCCCCCTTAGGGAGGCCGAGGCCCGTATGTCATGACAGGGTAACAGTACAGGGATCGCCCCCTTAGGGAGGCCGAGGCCCGTATGTCATGACAGGGTAACAGTACAGGGATCGCCCCCTTAGGGAGGCCGAGGCCCGTATGTCATGACAGGGTAACAGTACAGGGATCGCCGCCAGCGGGAGGCCGAGGTCCGTATGTCATGACAGGGTGACAGTACAGGGATCGCCGCCAGCGGGAGGCCGAGGCCCGTATGTCATGACAGGGTGACGGTACAGGGATCGCCGCCAGCGGGAGGCCGAGGCCCGTATGTCATGACAGGGTAACAGTACAGGGATCGCCGCCAGCGGGAGGCCGAGGCCCGTATGTCATGACAGGGTAACAGTACAGGGATCGCCGCCAGCGGGAGGCCGAGGTCCGTATGTCATGACAGGGTGACAGTACAGGGATCGCCGCCAGCGGGAGGCCGAGGCCCGTATGTCATGGCAGGGTGACAGTACAGGGATCGCCCCCTTAGGGAGGCCGAGGCCCGTATGTCATGACAGGGTAACAGTACAGGGATCGCCCCCTTAGGGAGGCCGAGGCCCGTATGTCATGACAGGGTAACAGTACAGGGATCGCCCCCTTAGGGAGGCCGAGGCCCGTATGTCATGACAGGGTAACAGTACAGGGATCGCCCCCTTAGGGAGGCCGAGGCCCGTATGTCATGACAGGGTGACAGTACAGGGATCGCCGCCAGCGGGAGGCCGAGGCCCGTATGTCATGGCAGGGTGACAGTACAGGGATCGCCGCCAGCGGGAGGCCGAGGCCCGTATGTCATGACAGGGTGACGGTACAGGGATCGCCGCCAGCGGGAGGCCGAGGCCCGTATGTCATGACAGGGTAACAGTACAGGGATCGCCGCCAGCGGGAGGCCGAGGTCCGTATGTCATGACAGGGTGACAGTACAGGGATCGCCGCCAGCGGGAGGCCGAGGCCCGTATGTCATGGCAGGGTGACAGTACAGGGATCGCCGCCAGCGGGAGGCCGAGGCCCGTATGTCATGACAGGGTGACAGTACAGGGATCGCCGCCAGCGGGAGGCCGAGGCCCGTATGTCATGACAGGGTAACAGTACAGGGATCGCCGCCAGCGGGAGGCCGAGGCCCGTATGTCATGACAGGGTTTCGGTACAGGGATCGCCCCCTTAGGGAGGCCGAGGCCCGTATGTCATGACAGGGTAACAGTACAGGGATCGCCGCCAGCGGGAGGCCGAGGCCCGTATGTCATGGCAGGGTAACAGTACAGGGATCGCCGCCAGCGGGAGGCCGAGGCCCGTATGTCATGACAGGGTGACAGTACAGGGATCGCCGCCAGCGGGAGGCCGAGGCCCGTATGTCATGACAGGGTGACAGTACAGGGATCGCCGCCAGCGGGAGGCCGAGGCCCGTATGTCATGACAGGGTAACAGTACAGGGATCGCCGCCAGCGGGAGGCCGAGGCCCGTATGTCATGACAGGGTAACAGTACAGGGATCGCCGCCAGCGGGAGGCCGAGGCCCGTATGTCATGACAGGGTTTCGGTACAGGGATCGCCCCCTTAGGGAGGCCGAGGCCCGTATGTCATGACAGGGTGACGGTACAGGGATCGCCCCCTTAGGGAGGCCGAGGCCCGTATGTCATGACAGGGTAACAGTACAGGGATCGCCGCCAGCGGGAGGCCGAGGCCCGTATGTCATGACAGGGTAACAGTACAGGGATCGCCGCCAGCGGGAGGCCGAGGCCCGTATGTCATGACAGGGTGACAGTACAGGGATCGCCACCAGCGGGAGGCCGAGGCCCGTATGTCATGACAGGGTGACAGTACAGGGATCGCCGCCAGCGGGAGGCCGAGGCCCGTATGTCATGACAGGGTGACAGTACAGGGATCGCCGCCAGCGGGAGGCCGAGGCCCGTATGTCATGACAGGGTGACAGTACAGGGATCGCCGCCAGCGGGAGGCCGAGGCCCGTATGTCATGACAGGGTAACAGTACAGGGATCGCCGCCAGCGGGAGGCCGAGGCCCGTATGTCATGACAGGGTTTCGGTACAGGGATCGCCCCCTTAGGGAGGCCGAGGCCCGTATGTCATGACAGGGTAACAGTACAGGGATCGCCGCCAGCGGGAGGCCGAGGCCCGTATGTCATGACAGGGTTTCGGTACAGGGATCGCCCCCTTAGGGAGGCCGAGGCCCGTATGTCATGACAGGGTAACAGTACAGGGATCGCCGCCAGCGGGAGGCCGAGGCCTGTATGTCATGACAGGGTGTCGGTACAGGGATCGCCCCCTTAGGGAGGCCGAGGCCCGTATGTCATGACAGGGTAACAGTACAGGGATCGCCGCCAGCGGGAGGCCGAGGCCCGTATGTCATGACAGGGTAACAGTACAGGGATCGCCCCCTTAGGGAGGCCGAGGTCCGTATGTCATGACAGGGTGACAGTACAGGGATCGCCGCCAGCGGGAGGCCGAGGCCCGTATGTCATGACAGGGTGACAGTACAGGGATCGCCGCCAGCGGGAGGCCGAGGCCCGTATGTCATGGCAGGGTGTCGGTACAGGGATCGCCGCCAGCGGGAGGCCGAGGCCTGTATGTCATGACAGGGTGACAGTACAGGGATCGCCGCCAGCGGGAGGCCGAGGCCCGTATGTCATGACAGGGTGACAGTACAGGGATCGCCGCCAGCGGGAGGCCGAGGCCCGTATGTCATGGCAGGGTGTCGGTACAGGGATCGCCGCCAGCGGGAGGCCGAGGCCCGTATGTCATGACAAGGTAACAGTACAGGGATCGCCCCCTTAGGGAGGCCGAGGCCCGTATGTCATGACAGGGTAACAGTACAGGGATCGCCCCCTTAGGGAGGCCGAGGCCCGTAGTCATGACAGGGTGACAGTACAGGGATCGCCGCCAGCGGGAGGCCGAGGCCCGTATGTCATGACAGGGTGACAGTACAGGGATCGCCGCCAGCGGGAGGCCGAGGCCCGTATGTCATGACAGGGTAACAGTACAGGGATCGCCCCCTTAGGGAGGCCGAGGCCCGTATGTCATGACAGGGTGACAGTACAGGGATCGCCGCCAGCGGGAGGCCGAGGCCCGTATGTCATGACAGGGTGACAGTACAGGGATCGCCGCCAGCGGGAGGCCGAGGCCCGTATGTCATGACAGGGTGACAGTACAGGGATCGCCCCCTTAGGGAGGCCGAGGCCCGTATGTCATGACAGGGTGTCGGTACAGGGATCGCCGCCAGCGGGAGGCCGAGGCCCGTATGTCATGACAGGGTAACAGTACAGGGATCGCCGCCAGCGGGAGGCCGAGGCCCGTATGTCATGACAGGGTGACAGTACAGGGATCGCCGCCAGCGGGAGGCCGAGGCCCGTATGTCATGACAGGGTGACGGTACAGGGATCGCCGCCAGCGGGAGGCCGAGGCCCGTATGTCATGACAGGGTGACAGTACAGGGATCGCCGCCAGCGGGAGGCCGAGGCCCGTATGTCATGACAGGGTGTCGGTACAGGGATCGCCGCCAGCGGGAGGCCGAGGTCCGTATGTCATGACAGGGTGACAGTACAGGGATCGCCGCCAGCGGGAGGCCGAGGCCCGTATGTCATGACAGGGTGACAGTACAGGGATCGCCGCCAGCGGGAGGCCGAGGCCCGTATGTCATGACAGGGTGTCGGTACAGGGATCGCCGCCAGCGGGAGGCCGAGGTCCGTATGTCATGACAGGGTGACAGTACAGGGATCGCCGCCAGCGGGAGGCCGAGGCCCGTATGTCATGACAGGGTGACGGTACAGGGATCGCCGCCAGCGGGAGGCCGAGGCCCGTATGTCATGACAGGGTGACAGTACAGGGATCGCCGCCAGCGGGAGGCCGAGGCCCGTATGTCATGACAGGGTGTCGGTACAGGGATCGCCGCCAGCGGGAGGCCGAGGTCCGTATGTCATGACAGGGTGACAGTACAGGGATCGCCGCCAGCGGGAGGCCGAGGCCCGTATGTCATGACAGGGTGACAGTACAGGGATCGCCCCCTTAGGGAGGCCGAGGCCCGTATGTCATGACAGGGTGTCGGTACAGGGATCGCCGCCAGCGGGAGGCCGAGGTCCGTATGTCATGACAGGGTGACAGTACAGGGATCGCCGCCAGCGGGAGGCCGAGGCCCGTATGTCATGGCAGGGTGTCGGTACAGGGATCGCCGCCAGCGGGAGGCCGAGGCCCGTATGTCATGACAGGGTAACAGTACAGGGATCGCCGCCAGCGGGAGGCCGAGGCCCGTATGTCATGACAGGGTGTCGGTACAGGGATCGCCCCCTTAGGGAGGCCGAGGCCCGTATGTCATGACAGGGTGACAGTACAGGGATCGCCGCCAGCGGGAGGCCGAGGCCCGTATGTCATGACAGGGTAACAGTACAGGGATCGCCGCCAGCGGGAGGCCGAGGCCCGTATGTCATGGCAGGGTGTCGGTTCAGGGATCGCCGCCAGCGGGAGGCCGAGGCCCGTATGTCATGGCAGTTTGTCGGTACAGGGATCGCCGCCAGCGGGAGGCCGAGATCGCGTGTCTGCCGCCGGTCAGAGGTGAACGTCCTCAGCCCGGCTCGCCGCTGGGGCATTCCACGACAGATCGACCAAGGGTTCACACCGACACATTTTTTATTTTGATGAATTTTGTCTATAAGATTATTTTGTGCCCTGAAGTCGATTTTGGCATCGGAAGATCCCTAAGATCAACGGTTCTCAAAATATAGCCTCTGGCATTTTTGCGAAGTCACGCTGCATGTTAATCTTTGGAGGCATGTTGCTCCAAAACCACGGGACATAATGCATCATATAGGCAAATCATGGTGACAGCAATCAAGTAGGCAACATTCTGATAATCTCCGATTGTCAAAATTTCGACTTTTGATTTTTTGATGATGTAATTTTTTTTTGTTGTTGTGCCTATACCCCTTCCCCGTCAAAAATTGCCATTTTTTTGGTTTCATATTACTATTTACTATTTATCTCGAGATAGGAAAAAAATAAAAAGGTTATATTTCTTTCTTTTTTAAAATTAATACTTCAGTTTTTTGCCAACACAGCATTTTAAGGCATTCGCAGTAGAATACCGCCACTGGCACTGCAGGTAGAGGGTGGTGGGGGTCAACGCGCCTTCAAAATGACCCATGACCAATCCCCCTTAACCCCTCCCCAAAAAATAATGGTACAGGTATGTTCAAAACAGTAGGTAATAAGCAATGCACATTATGCACCCATGGAGGTGTTGGAAATATATATCCTACGTTACTTGCCGGAAAACCCAATGCCATGAAAACGTATCCACATGCCTTCAGATCAGGCACGCAAAAACTGAAGTATTCAAAAATAAAATACAATATTCTTATAAATATTACCTTTTTATTTTGTAATATCACGAGATAAATAGTGAACCTTTAATATGAAACGAAAAAAAATGTATTTGTTGACGGGGAAGGGACACAAAATATAAAACAATGTGACGTCATCAAAAACCAAAATTCAAAATTTTGCAAATCGGAGATGATCAAATGTTGCCAAGCTCATTGCGGTCACGAAGATATGCCTATATGAATATGATGCATTATGTTTATTGGTTTTGGAGCTACAGGCCTCCAAAGATTACCCTGCAGCGTGACCTCGCAAACATGCCCGAGGCTATATCTCGAGAACCGTTGACCTTAAGGGTCTGGCAATGTCACCATCAACTTAAGGGCACAAGAGAACCCTATATACAAAATGTTATCAGTGGTGTGAACTTGGATTTTTTTTGTTGTGTCGATCTGTCGTGCTCTGCCCCGCACCCAGCTGATCATAGCGCAGCGAAGTCGGCGTCTGCTGCGTCTGCAGCGTGACGAGCGACACCGTGCTGTCTCGATCGCACTAGTCAGGGGCTCTGCCACTAGAGCCCTTCATAGGACACATTTTCAGCCCGCATCCCGTTCCAGCCCATTCAGCCAGACCCAAACCCGTTACAGTCCAAATTCAAATCCGAATGCGTAATTGATGGGGCTCACATTCCCACCCGTTTCAGCATATTTCACTTTTTGTGGTGCTAAAATTGATATGGTCTGTCCCAAACCCGTTCCAACCCGTTACATTTCCAAAAATTCCCCCATTCCCACCCATTTCCATCTCGTTCCATGGGTCCCATGGGGATTCCCATTCCATGAAGGGCTCTATCCACCACGCCTTTACATTTTGGGGAACGGGATCCAGGGAAGCCAAGTGATCGCCGTCAGCGAAAAGTTGATGAGCGTGGTGGTGGTGGTGGGGGGGGGGGGGGGGGGGGTAAAAACAATACTTCAAATGAACATTGATTTCTAGCAATCTTGTCGTTCAGGAAAAATTGGGGGATAATCCCCCCGACTCAAAAATGGGGGACACGTCCCTCGTCCCCCTCCGTGGCGGAGCCCCTGGCACATAGGTATTTCACATTTCTGGGCATGGGAGTCCCCAGCACTCTACAAAGCAGGGCCCAAGGGGAAACATTCACCGCAAATTTGGGGACTCGTTTGAGTGTTTTGGTTTAAAGGTCACCAAAGGTCATGATGGCATTTCCTTCAAAAACGTTTTGTCGTAAATAACTTTTTATATATTTAACATAGAGCAATAATTTGAACACCATCGTGTTTGTCTCGTCAAAACGCTTCGAAACATATTAATGGTGACCGGTTAGGTCAGCTTCGAAATTTGACCTCAGGTCAAGGTCGTCTGGTGACGCATATAGGTCATGTTGCATATGGGGCGACGCGATTCGACACGACTCGCTTTTGTATCAATTCTGTTCAACGTTGTTGAATGGGCACTTCTAAACAAATCGCCGACACTAAATAGGTCGCCGTCGATGTGCATCGATGAGCTTCCGATGAATTGCCAGTTTTTGTATTGTTTGTTATTTTTGTTGTGAAAAATGTTTTTTATCATGATAATATAAAGCATATTGTTATATACAGCCAGACACGAAACTATACAAAACTCCTAATGTTGAAAATAAATTAAGCAGTTTTCACAAATTGAGGGTACAGCCACTCACTAGGCCGCCGTTATATGCATCAGTCAACTGCTAATTTGTTTACCTTTTTATTTTATGGCTGTTAATTGTAGAGGATCGTCGGGCATATAATCACAAGCAGAACGCAAAATATATTTTCCACTCCCTTGCGTAAAAAAACTACGGGAAAAGCCCGCAGTTTAATGAGGACCATAAGCACTTGCAAGTACCGGTCGTTAAAAGTGTGGAACGCTTATCAAGTTTAACTTGAAATATCGTTCGGTGGGAAAGTTGTATGCAAAATGTGATGAATTTACAGTATATTTTTGTCTCGTCTGTCGATTTCAAATAATAACTCCATTTTTGTGAGAAACGGTCATTATTTCCCTTTAACTATTCCGGACCGTGCCAATATAGCTGCTGCGGGGTTAAATGGCACTTGGTTATCGAAGCAAAGTGCCATTGGGACATAGTTAAATTATTAAATTTAATTAAATTTTTAATTTATATAAAAAAAGTAAAAGTATTCAATTGTATTTTTTTTAATAATTGAATTAGTTAAATTAAATTAAAAATACAAATATGGTAAAATTAATTAAAATCGAACCTAAGCACAGATGAAAGTGCAAACATGTCTGAACATCGCCCAATCATCACAAAATATTGTATTTTCAATGGTGACTCCACGATTTCAAAATTAGTACCTGGACAAATCCCAATGCACGTGTACTTTAACCTTCGCCTTGGTGAGGGTCATTTTGACCCCCACCAAAACAAAACAAAAAGCAGATGTGTCGCTTTCCAATAGTGGAGGGAAAATACCGATCATGAACTTCTTAAGAAGCATTTGTACTTCCTTTTTAATTTTCCAAACTTCCAATTTCGAATAAGAGAATAATTGTATTTAATTCTTAAATTTAGATCACATCATTTTAATATAATAACGGTAGCCAAATAAATTGTTGCTAACAAAATCAAAAGGTCATTATTTCCCTTTAAGCGTAATAGTTAGCCTGAATAAATGGCCGATAGTACTGGCCAGATTTGCTGTGGATGGTGGACCCCCAGTAGCTGTTGAGCCGGTCACGTTAGCAATAGGACGATCTGATCAGGCAATGCAATGACTGCATTGCTAAGATCTCTTAACCCTTGCCCTACGGGAGGCTGACAGGATTCCAGGACAAAAAGTCAAATGTGAAAAATTCAAAAGGCAAAAAGTAAAATGTGAAAAGTCAAAGGACAAAAAGTCCAATCGGCTAAAAGTCAAAGGACAAAAAGTCAAATCGGCAAAAAGTCAAATGCAAAATGTCAAAACGGCAAAAAGTCAAAGGGACAAAAAGTCAAATGCAAAAAGTCAAAACGGCAAAAAGTCAAAAGGACAAAAAGTCAAAAGCAAAAAGTGAAAACCCCAAAAAGTCAAGAGGACATAAAGGCAAGGAGTCAAAAATATAAAAGTAAAATGCAAAAAGTCAAATAGGCAAAAAGTCAAAAATGCAAAAAGTCAAATGCAAAAAGTCAAAAACGCAAAAAGTCAAATGCAAAAAGTCAAAAACGCAAAAAGAAGAAAAAATCCGAAAAGATAATGGAAAGTTCACGGAAGCAGAAGTTAATACATTAATCCGTTAACGTCAAAGATATTTGTTCAGTGCATGTACATTTTACAATTGCATACGTCGAATAAGAAACGTCCATGAAGACAGCAACGTATTCGTATTCGTATTCAAATACGTATTCAAAGTAACTCCGATTTCGCCCAAATTTGCACACGATAAACCCAATGCCGTCAGTACACAGCCAGTAGTCAGTTATGAATGTATACGGGAATATTATAAACGGTTTGACCTACAGAGGCCACACTAGGTCAAACAGGTCAAATACGCGGTACCCCATAACTTTTCACCTAATTGACTTAGAGAAACATTTCCTGATTCAAAAATACTCGGAACGGGGTGAAGATTGTGCACAAACTAAGATTGGACCATCCCGGGTCACTGTTTGACCTCAGATCAAAAATGTATCTTTTTTCAATGGATGATAATTATTTGCGCGGTACCGTATACAATCTCAGAAAACGCACTTATATATGCAATTGAGCACAAAATCATCCGCAAGTGACCAAAGTTTATGCACAACAGATGACTTTACTCTGCTACTGTGTGACTCTTCTCAGACCGGTATGGGACTCTTGCAGGCCTGACGAGTGCTCCCTTAGGCTTGCCAAGGGCTTTCTCATACCTGAAAATACACGCTCAGACCGACTGGGGGGCCTTTCAGACCTTGAAAAACGCTCGGGACCCTTTTCAGCTCGAGAGCCCCTTGACGTCTGGTGTGCCCTCCCCCCCCCCGATTTTTTCCCCCTGGATCCGCCCCTGGTATAGCCATCTTTGACATTTGAGCTTTATTCCCTCTAATTTTGTGAAGTTTTGCATTTTACTTTTGCTGTTTGACCCCAAGACCCGTCTCCTGTATGGAGCGAAGCGAAGCAACTTACTCTCACCACAAGCTTTGGCGTGACGCGGAGCCGTGAATCAGCTATGTTTGCCCTTTTGACTTTGTGCATTAAACTTGATGCCCCTTTGACTTTTTGCATTAAACTTGATGCCCCTTTGACTTTTTGCATGTGACTTTTTTCCCTTTAGACTTTTTGCGTTTTTTACTTTTTGCATTTGACTTTTTGCCTTTTTGACTTTTTGCATTTGACTTTTTGCCTTTTTGCCTTTTTCACTTTTTGCATTTTACTTTCTGCCATTTTGACTTTTATCCATTTTGACTTCTTGCCTGTTTGACTTTTTGCATTTTACTTTTATCCTTTTGACTTTTTGTCCATTTGACTTTTTGCCATTTTGACTTTTTGCATTTTAATTTTAGCTATTTGACTTTTTATCATTTTACTTTTTCACATTTGACTTTTTGTCCTTCGACTTTTTGACCTTTCACGTTTTGTCCGGTTACCGCTAACCCCTGAGGTTTTTCTTGCATGACTTTTTACACATGCAGCGGATCTTGCTGAAATTTGTGTTGCTGAGTTTACGTAAGTATGTATACAATTATACGTATGATGTAACAACTTCCGTGAAATTGGTTAAGTAGTTTGGGAGATAATGATGTTTTGATGACGTCATGTTGTGGAAAAACGATAAATGTTTGAAAAATCGAAGAAAACACAGAGTTTTGAAGAAAATTGCAAACGCAATTAAGCAAAGATAGAACATGGCATTCTCTTTAAAATGGCAATCTCGGATTTCCGCCCCCATACCGAAGTGCGTATTAACGCGAGGCGGCGTGGGCGGGGGTTATCAGTAGAGACTGACCATAGGGAGATGCAAAAAAGTGGGAGACTGTGCGCCGCGCGGGAGACGATGCCGACTGTATTGTGACTGTGTGCCGGTTAGCACTGTTTGCTGGGCATATAATCACAAGCAGAACGCAAAATATATTTTCCACTCCCTTGCGTAAAAAAACTACGGGAAAAGCCCGCAGTTTAATGAGGACCATAAGCACTTGCAAGTACCGGTCGTTAAAAGTGTGGAACGCTTATCAAGTTTAACTTGAAATATCGTTCGGTGGGAAAGTTGTATGCAAAATGTGATGAATTTACAGTATATTTTGGTCTCGTCTGTCGATTTCAAATAATAACTCCATTTTTGTGGGAAACGGTCATTATTTCCCTTTAACTATTCCGGACCGTGCCAATATAGCTGCTGCGGGGTTAAATGGTACTTGGTTATCGAGGCAAAGTGCCATTGGGACATAGTTAAATTATTAAATTTGGTGGTTGCCGAGTTCCTTTTTTGTGTTAAGGTGTTTTGATGGGTTATTGTTTGTGCTGATTTTTGATGTTTCGTTATGTGCTATGTGCTTGTTATGTGATTTGTGCTTCAGAGGTGAAAATACACTAGCCCTTAAGTGGGACAAACTGGAGAGAGAAAAAAAGTCTCGGATTTCCGAAATTTTGGGTTTTTGACTCCTAAAATAAGAAAACTATTTTTTTTAATCACCACAAAATCAAAATTTTCAAAGATGTTAGAAAAACCGGAATATATGTGAGAAAACTGAGTATGGACAATACCCACATCAACTTTCAAAGCCATATCTCTATTTTTGATTGAGTGATGGCTCCCTAAGTGTAAGCAACTCATGACGTCATTTTTTAAATACTTTTTTTGATTTTTTTTTTTACAAGATAGGAACACCTTTTCTGTATTTCTGAGACAAAACTGGTCTAGGAATATGCCTTTTTATTTACATTTATAAACTCCTAATTTTGAAGTTTTCTGAAGAGCAAAATCGCTGTTCTGGACGTGGTCGATCCGAGGTCATTCACTTGACCTGGAAGGTCACCCGTTGAAGTGAAACCTACAAATCCCATACTGTTAGATTCCTCTCATGACATGCAACATGCTGGTTCTTACCCCATTGCTCTAAGTTGCTTGGTTTGGAAGTTAACAGGGGGCCTGTCAGCCCCCCCCCGTAGGGCGAAGGTGAAAAAGCTCCCGTAGGGCGAGGGTTAAAGATGATTATCAACGTCCTAATGAAAGGATCAAAATGTAGGTATATCGGACCCGTTATGATATGGTCAGAGTGCAATGTCTGTTGTATATTTCGTGCCGGTGTGCAGGCAATACGCATGCTCCGTTCTGCAGGCATCCCACAATACCGAAAGCCAACAAAAACATAATTATCTGTCTGTCTGGCCGTGTCTGTTTTTGCTTCTGCCTGCCTTTGCGAGACCCTCGGAGCGCCGGAAGACCACGGCATATAAAAGCTGTCGACAGTGACTGGAGCGAGCCTCAGAACATATCACACACGCATGCACTCTGCCTGCACCGGGCAGTCCAGTGTCGGCTCACTTCAGCTGCCAGTCCAGTGTCGGCTCACTTCAGCTGCCAGTCCAGTGTCGGCTCACTTCAGCTGCCAGGCCAGTGTCGGCTCACTTCAGCTGCCAGTCCAGTGTCGGCTCACAGCAGCTGCCAGTCCAGTGTCGGCTCACAGCAGCTGCCAGTCCAGTGTCGGCTCACAGCAGCTGCCAGTCCAGTGTCGGCTCACAGCAGCTGCCAGTCCAGTGTCGGCTCACAGCAGCTGCCAGTCCAGTGTCGGCTCACAGCAGCTTCAGGGACATGAGGCTTCTCGCTGCTTTGCTGTGTGTCGTCATCAGTGACCCGCTATTGTCCGAGAAACAAGGTATGAGTACACCGTGCGCTGGAAGGCTGTCAGGGTATCTGTGGCTGCCAGAGGGCTCCAGATAAGAGAGACAACCGAGCTCTGACTCGACGAAATGGGATGCGGCCCATGGAGTGCTGTAACGTCACTGATTCTTATTAAAGGCAATGTTTCACCTTCTTATTGGTTTTGAATTGAGATAGCCATTATCTTTGGCCGTTATTGAAATGTCGAAAATACGAGGTCATTTTCCCAAAAACTTCGCCATTTTTAAGCAATTTGATTTATCATTTGCAAAATGGGATCCAGGCTAGTGCGGCCGCTGATTGGCTGACAGCCACTTTGCCAGCCAATCCCACTTTGTCAGCCAATCAGCAGTGGGTCTATAGCTCAATAATGACGTAATCATCCAAAATTTAAAACCTTAATTTGTATAAAGTTAAGTGACTTTTCGAGATAAAAAATATCATCATCGTTTTCAGCAGCACTTCATATATTCCAATAAAACCAGCGTATATTTGAGACAACTTTCAGAAAGGTAAAACATTCCGTTTAACCCTATTTGTGACAGGCTCCTGGCTACCCCTATTTGTAACAGGGGGGGGGGGGATTCCGCCCCCCGGAGATCTCGAGATCTACCTGTCCGATTTTCACAAATGAAACGGTGTTTGGTTCCCCTCAACACGTTCTACATTTATAAATAATAAAACAAAATCTACATTTTTGATAGGGGGGCAACAGGGGGCAAAAACTACAAATTTTAGTGGTATTTTGTATCCAACATAGCTGTCATGTTTACCAACCGATTTTAACACAACTAATAGGAATCGATAGAGATTCAATTGGAAAATTATATATGACGGTGACGTTTGAAAATTCAGAAATTATAGGCGTGTGCAGGTCACTCAATATGGGGGTGAAGTAAATGCGTAATAAAATCATTTTTTATGTTTTTTTTTTATATAAATGAAATGGTATGTGATTGTGACATTAGACAAAACAGTTATAAATATAAGAAGTTATACATCATATTTTTGCCATAGGCGGTATCAGGTTGGTGAAAAAGGGAGGTCAGATTGGAAAATATATTAACCGCAGACAAGTTGCTACCCAGCTATAAATATGTTACTGATCGTAGATAGTTCCTTTTTTCATGTTGCACTTCATCATAGGCGTATCGAGGATCCAAACTGGGGTGGTGCAAGACCTTTTGATAAGTATATTATCCGCTATTATGATACTAACTAGTCAACAGTGACTATTTCACTTACAACTTCAATTCACATGCGGAACTTTATATACTTTTGGGGTTGTAGCTACAACTGCATCCTCAAAAACTACAACCCCAATCATGAATATTACAACCCCAACATTGCCAGTGAATGCTTACCCAAGTAAATAAATACTGTAAACGGTACGCAAAACCAAAGGATTTTTCACCAAAGGATTTTTCAATAACAATCATAACAAAACAATTAATAAATATATGAACACAGAAAAGGACAAACTTTACAATGTTAGTAAAGTTTGTCATAAAACAACATTTAAAATCCAACAATAGGTAGTACAACATGTTATCCCAAAATTACTGAGAAAGACTATGTAGGTACCCAGGGGTGCAGGGTCATATTCAGTTGGGTCATAAACACTATAGAACAACACTGCTTACTGACAAATGGGTAACATTTTTGTCAATTTCAGACACCCACAAAATGGCAATCTATAGGTGTTAACATAAAACCATGAGCAAAACAAGATTGAGTGTATCATATTTTACATTGGGCTTAGTTCTGGATAGGTCACACATTTAACATTATAATGCACCCTTACGCGATTGGCAAAAGTTATATTACATTTTGAGCTAAAATATGTTGGTGAAATTGACACTTAATGAAGAACTTGAACAATATTATAAATATTTTGGTGTGTGAAAGACGTGAAGGCATACCAATCATCCTGAGCTGGAAAAAGACCACAAATAACCATAGACCCAAATCAAATGAGTTTAAATTTAGGATTTCCACAACCTTCAATTTTTAGCCAGACAAACATTATTTTCACAAGATATACCTGGTCATGGTGTTGAAAAGTAGAGGGCCACTTCAGTAAAAGTCATTTTAAAAGAGAATAGCCTAATCCAACATCCATCAAACAAAAACGCATGTGAAAACAGCATAAATATTGAAAGCAATATACAAGGGCAAAATAAATGTACATATTTGACATAGCTGCGTCATATTTGTCTCTTTTATTAAGCTACGTCAAATTAGCAGTAGATTGATATTCCTCAGTAGTATCAATCTACAATTTTGAGGCACGTAGCCTCAGAATTTCCTGAAACTTGGCAGGTACGTCTTCCTTGCCACGCTGAACACGAAACACGTAAAATTAGTTTGGAACGCGGGATACTTTCAGAGTTATACCGTTTTAGAGATCTACAGTTTAGAGTCCCGTCGCCTCAGAATCGCCTGAAACTTGGCAGGTAGACCCTCCTTGCCACGCTGAACACAAAAAAAAACGTAAGATTAGCCTGGAACACGGGCTACTTTCAGAGCTATACATTTTTTAAATTTTGAATGTCTGTCTTCCTTTATTTTGAAACGACTGCGCAAGAATTGGAGGCTTTCCGCGTCAAGTTAGCCAGATATTCAACTGACAGACATTCAAAACTTAAAACGTTATAACTGTAAAAGCAGCCCGTATTCCAGGATAATTTTACGTTTTTCGTGTTAAGCGTGGCAAGGACAACCTACCTGTCAAGTTTCAGGCAATTCTGAGACGCCGGGCCTCAAAATGATAGATTGGGCAATATCAATCAGCTGCTAATTTTACATACATCTCTTTTATTATTCCTAAAAGGCAGGGTATTAACCCTCGCCTGACAGGCCCCCCTGAGGTTTATCTTGAATAACTTTTTACACATGCAATGCATCTTGCTAAAACAAAATTGGCAGCTGAGTTTACAACAATTAGACGTAGGCTGTAAAACTTTAATTGAAATTGGTTGAGTAGTTTGGGAGATAATCATGTTTTGATGACGTCATGTTGGTAAAAAAATGAGAAATATTTGCAAAATCGTAGAAAACAGAGTTTTGAAACAAATTGCAAACGCAATTTACCAAAGATACAAAATGGCATTCTCTTTAAAATGGCCATCTCGGATTGGAAGAATTTGGGGTTTTTGACCCCTATTTTTTTTTTAAATCCCCACAAAATCAAAATTTTCAAAGATATTAGAAAAACTGGAATATATGTGAGAGTACTTAGTATGGAAAATACCCATACCAAATTTCAAAGCAATATCTTCATTTTTGACGGAGTGATGGCTCTCTAAGTGTAAGAAACTGATGACGTCATTTTTTTAAATAACGTTTGACTTTTTTGACAAGATACGAACAAATAATTACCTTTTTTGTATTTTTGAGCCAAAACTGGTCTAGGAACATGCCTTTTTATTTACATTTATCAATGTATAATTTTGATATTTTCTGCAGAGCAAAATCTCTGTTCTGGACGTGGTAAATCCGAGGTCATTCACTTGCCCTGGAAGGTCACCCGTTGACCTGAAACCTAAAAATCGTATACTGTTAGATTTCTCTCATGACAGGCAACATGCTGGTTCTTACCACATTGCTCTAAGTTGCTTGGTTTGGAAGTTAACAGGGGAGGCCCTGTCAGCCCCCCCCCGTAGGGCGAAGGTGAAAAAGCTCCCGTAGGGCGAGGGTTAATCCATCACCGAAATGACCACTTTCTCATTGACTTCCATGTTAAAGCATCACCATTTATTTCTCAAGCTTTTATCCTAACCTAACCTAACCTCACCTCACCTAACCTCACCTCACCTCACCTCACCTCACCTCACCTCACCTCACCTCACCTCACCTCACCTCACCTCACCTCACCTCACCTCACCTCACCTCACCTAACCTAACCCTTGGAGCCAGTTTACATATTTTTAAAGAAGTCCATCGGCCGAAGCCCAAAATCCTCAATATGATGTGACGTTTCGGTGATTTTAAGTCATTTACGGTGATAATCTTAGTCATTTCGGTGATGGGATTAATTTATTGCCTTACTAAAATAATGCTGTTTGGTTCTCGCCTAATTTGTTTGCCTTGTGCATGGGTGGAGAATCCTATAGGGCAGCCCCGGCTGCAGCCGGGGCAACTTCAAAGTTTCCCCGGCGGGGCCGGGGCAGTCACTTTTGAGAGACCTTTTTTTGCAAGACCTTAGTTATTATTTAAAAAGACTACAGAAACGCAAATATAATCCCAGCATAAAAATGCATACTTGGTACGACTATCTGTGAAAAATATGGGTAAAATTGCGCTTTCGGTGCGCTTTCGAAATGGAAGGGGGGGGGGGGGGGATAGTCAAGGGAGGCTGAGCCTTGCCAATTTTGTCTTAGTGAACACCTCGGGCAGGTCAGAAAACTTATATTTTCGGGGGAGGCACAGTTGGGGTCGTTATCTCCGGTCTAAAGGAGGCATATTGTCCGATCTAAAGAGGTGCCGCCGGCACTCACGACTCAAGGGGCGCCACCTACGCTCGAGAGTGGCACCTTCGGTGTCCAGACGCCCAGGAGAGGCGCCCTCAAGCGTGATTCCCCCGCATGTCCATGAAGTTAGCGACGGATTCGGATTCGAATTCAGCATCGAGTAGCGATTCGCTTCAAAATGTGGTGACAGGTCAATTGGGGCACGCGGATCACGAAAATGGCATTAATTTTGACATTCACGTTAATCTTAACCGAAGTTATTGTCCGATCGCCAAAATAATGGTCTCATTCGATTTCTCGGGTCAGTATATAGCCGTAGCCTTCGCAACCTCACTCGTAGCAAATGACATTGGCCCCAATTTCAAGATCAATGGCGATTGGATGATAACTTCGGGTCGTTTTGAGTCCTTTGACCTTGAAATTGAGGGTCAAGGTCATTTTCCGCGAGTGAGGTTGCAAAGGTTACGGCAGATACTGACCCGAGGAATCGAATGAGACCATTATTTTGGCAATCGGCTTCTAACTTCGGGTCGTTTTGAGCAGCCCCGTCCTATGACTTTGAAAATGAGGGTCAATGTCATTTGCCACGAGTGAGTTTGCGAAGGCTGTGGCTAGATATTAACCCGAGGATTCGAATGAGCCCATTATTTTGTCAATTAGACATCGGGTCGATATTAACCCGAGGAATTGAATGAGACCATTATGTTGGCGATCGGACAATAACTTCGGGAAAATGAGGGTCAATGTCATTTGCCACGAGTGAGTTTGCGAAGGCTGTGGCTAGATATTAACCCGAGGATTCGAATGAGCCCATTATTTTGTCAATTAGACATCGGGTCGATATTAACCCGAGGAATTGAATGAGACCATTATGTTGGCGATCGGACAATAACTTCGGGTTTACACGTCCTTTGACTTTGAAAATGAGGGTCAAGGTCATTTGTTTCCAGTGAGGTTTCGAAAGCTGCGCCTAGATATTGACCCGAGGAATAGAATGATACCGTTATTTTGTTTTGCGATCGGACAATAACTTCGGGTCGTTTTGAGCCGAAGTCTTTCGACCTTGAAGATGATTATGAAGATGACCTTGAATGTCAAAATGAATGTCATTTGCGTGATCAGCGTGCCCCAATTGAACTGTTCCCACATTTTGAAGCAAATCTCTGCTCGACGCTGAATTCGAATCCGATTCCGTCACTAACTTCACGGACATCTCCCGCCACGTGCCCCCCTAGGGCCCCTTGGTTGCGCCCCTGTCCTCAGCCGGGGCAACTTTGAAAACAATTATCCACCCATGGCCTTGTGAGTTGTGAGAAATATCAAATATGTTATATGTATTTTTATATCTCACTGTAATATATAAAAGGACCGGACCTGGACCATTGGCATCACCAGGAGGTGCCTTTCTTGCAAGAAATGGCTAGTTGCTGAGTCACACCATTTATGTATAACCTTAATAATAGCTACCATGAGGTAGTCTTTGCCTACTTTGACCCAACCATGATACTTTCAATTTTTTTAAGATTGCACACCTCGCTGTTGCTAAAATACGTCAGCAATGAGGTAATACCACCTATGTTTATTCTAAGGTGTTAAACTTCAATTGTGCACATACTTCGTTTTTATCATTCGTCGCTTTTACTACCCCCCCCCCCCCGTCGCCGACTCAATTACAACCCCAACGAAAAACAAAAAGTTCCGCCTCTGCTTCAATTAACATTGCTTACCCCCCTTTTACCCTACCTGGACTCGCCTATTATCTTAAAATCGTTCGTAGAGTACCCTGCGGTGCGTGTTTCATCCGAAAACAGCAGTATGTTATGTCATTGTACGCCCATGCCTCTTAGTTTCTTTGCAATAATATGACCCCCTTTCTTCCATTCCTGAGCGCGCCTCTGCAAAAAAAAAATATTCCCTTTTCTGGCCTCATATGTGCATATATCATTATAAGCAAACCGTCTATTGCGCCGTTATCGCTGGCATATCGTCATCACCATGCCAGTCACCCCCCTTTTCATGTGCCTGAACACGCCCCTGAAACTCTATATGTTATAAATTATGCAAATAATGGAAGCAGAAGCTATCTTTTACATCTTGATAGCTATAAATGCCTCTTACGTCGCTCTATTGGCTTCCCTCCAAGCATTAAATACTTCCTGGAACCTCCCCCCTTTTCAAGCCCCTGAAACCGCCTCTGCCATGCAATTTTTATGATATTTCATTAACGTCTCCAAAAATAATCACACCATCTGATGCACAACTGTTTACTCCATCCACCTCGGTCACAACTCAAACTGTTTACGTATTTTATTTTTTGGGTTTGTTTCGGGAAAGATTGAGACGCCATCACGTGGCGACAAATTACATCAAGTATGTTTCTGTCATTTTCTTAGGATAACCTATTAAAAATTTTAAGTTTCTATTTTGCAAGTAAATAAAACTAATTTTATAATGTAATTACACAAAATTATTATGAAAAAGTATTCTTTTAAATTATTCACCCATGCTGTTACTACATATATGGAGCCTGAACAGCCAGTCAATATTTTACTATGTTCAGGCTCCATATATGTGATAAATATCCTTTTCCATGTAACTACCTAGACAACCTAGAAACAGAACGGCTATGGCAGCAATGACAGCAATGTGTCCAAACATTTTCGGATTACATTTGAGCTTAGTGACAATTTGGTTCATAGAACAGAAATTAGAATAAATAGAACACCTCTGACCACTGGCGGATCCAGACCAGGCCATGCCCCCCCCCCCCCCAACGTTAAAAAATTATTGTAAAAAATGACTTTCCATCAATCAAAATCCATCTATCCACAGTGGAAAACTGTTTTTTTTTTTTGGAAAACACGGCTCTTATCATCAAATCTGGGCTTAAAAACTCAACTGGACGAGAAAATAGCAGCCAGCAAGCTGCCAATCGGAATTGAAGCTTGAACAAACGTTTTTTTACATGTAGGAAGAACACTTCATATGATATCAATTTGGAATCCAATCTACACTCTATTTCGGTTGTCAAAAATAACGCGTTGCTTTTGTGAACATAACTTTTCGGGACGCGTGACAGCGGTGTGTACAAAATGCACGTGTGATTCTCACGAAAGTCCCAATGCGATGCTGGTATGCTGGTACTGGTTGGTACTAGGCCCAAATCATAATGTTTTTGACACGTCAATATTTTGATCCAGCCCAATAGAAATGGTATTGGTGAAAATTACTGATTTACAAACGGCAATTGTGAAGCACTGGATAACAGTGATGGGATGCATGGCACATGAATCTGTGCATTGTGTATTGTGGCAATACAGTTTCAGCCACCTAGATGTTCAATAATTATCTTGGAAATTGATGCAATATTGCGTTATAAGTGCATCAATTTGTTGATCCCTTGGCTCACCTGAATCAATTTGTGTTACTCAAATTAATATCACTGTATCAAAATATTGATGCAGTAACAGCATGGGTGAATAATTTCGCAAAAAGAAAATACCTTTTCATAATAATTCATATATTTTTAATTTAATAATTCAATAATTACATTGCAAAATTAGTTGTATTTACTTACAAAATATAAACTTGAAAATTTAAAAAGATTATCCTAAGAAAATAACAGAAACATATTTGATGTAATTTGTCGCAAAGTGATGGCATCTCAATCTTTCCCGAAACAAACCAAAAAAAATTACGTAAACAGTTTGATTGTGACCGAGGTGGATGGAGTTTTGATTGGATGGAGTCAGTTTGTCATCAGATGGTGTGATTATTTTTTGGAGACTAGTCATTTTCTATGGGAACTAGGTGTTTTTAGTGAAATGTTGTCAATAATTGTCTCCATTCTTATGCTGCATCAAGTCTAAGTCTTCTCACCAACTCTCAATGAAATTGATGGAGTACTGTGGGAGATAATGATGTTTTAATGACGTCATGGCATGCAATTTTTGGTGGAAAAAGATAAATGTTTGGAAAATCGTAGAAAATAGTTTTGAAGCCAATGGCAAATAAAAACGTCACAAGAAAGGAAATTATATTTTCTTCACAATGGCTATCTCGGATTTCCGAAATTTTGGGTTTTTGAACCCCAAAAAGGGAAAAAACTGAATTTTTGTGAATTGGAAAAGTGAATTTCTTATGCTCGAATACCAAAATATAGTGACCGGCCCAAACAGATTAACTGTTTGGGAACTAGGTACTGACACTTAAAGCTTGGCATCGCTATCGTACGCATTTTTCATAAAGACACATAATATGCGTGCATACACATTCCATTTTGAGCAATGACGAATTACTTGAAATGAATGCTGAATAGTTTCGCAGACTGATG
>JAXIVJ010017053.1:0-22500 GCA_036785665.1 Chirona hameri | reverse complement strand
TGTATATGTATATGTATATGTATATGTATATGTATATGTTATATGTATATGTATATGTATAGTGTATATTGTATATGTATATGTATATGTATTTGAAGTATATGTTATATGTATATTGTATATGTATATGTATATGTGTTATGTATTTGTATATGTTTATGTGTGTATATGTATATGTATATGTATATGTATTGTTTTGTATATGTATATGTATATGTATTGTTATGTATATGTATATGTATTTGTATATGTATATTGTATAGTATATGTATATGTATATGTATTATGTATATGTATATGTATATGTTATGTATGTATATGTATGTATGTATATGTTTATGTATATGTTTATGTATATGTATATTGTATATGTATATGTATATGTATATGTTTATGTATTGTATTGTATATGTATATGTATTATGTTATATGTGTTATGTATTTGTATATGTATATGTATATGTATATGTATTGTATATGTTTATGTTATATGTATATGTATATGTTATGTATATGTATTATGTATATGTATATGTATATGTATATGTATATGTATATGTATATGTATATGTATATGTTATGTATAGTGTATATGTATATGTATATTGTATTTGTATATGTATATGTATATGTTATATGTATATGTATATGTATATGTTATGTATATGTTGTATATGTATTGTATATGTATATGTATATGTATATGTATATGTATATGTATATGTATATGTTATGTATATGTTATATTGTATATGTATATGTATATGTATATGTATATGTATATGTATTATGTATATGTATATGTATTTGTATATGTATTATGTATATGTATATGTATATGTATATGTATATGTATGTATATGATTATTGTATATGTATATATTGTATATGTTTATGTATATGTTGTATATGTATATGTATATGTTATGTATATGGTTATATGTATATGTATATGTATATGTTTTTGTATATGTATTTGTATATGTATATGTATATGTTTATGTATATGTATATGTATATGTATATGTTTTTGTATATGTATATGTATATGTATATGTATATGTATATGTTTTATGTATATGTATTATGTATATGTATATGTATATGTATATGTTATGTATATGTATATGTTTATTTGTATATGTTATGTATTGTATATGTATTGTATATGTGTATATGTATATGTATATGTATATGTATATGTATATGTATATGTATTTGTATATGTATATGTATATGTATATGTTGTTATATGTATATGTATTGTGTATGTTATGTATATGTTTTGTTATGTATATGTATATGTTATGTATATGTATATGTATTTGTATTATGTATATATTATATTTTTATATATTATATATATTATATTATATATATATATTATATATTTATATATATTATATATATATATATATATATATATTATATATATATATATATATATATATATATGGGTCTGAGAGGGAAGTTACGGAATACCAGGTGTAGTTACGCAATCTTCGGAGCACGCATATCGCTTGTGGAACGAGAGACACGCGACAGAAAAACAATCACTGTTAAACATATGCTTTATTGAAAATATCATGTTTCTTGAAAATAAAACAGGTTGGTCGCCTTTATTGCAGCCGCAACCTGCATCATAAATCTTAAATTGGACACAGTTATGAAGGATTGCTTCTGGAACTACTGACAATGAGAGCTTTAAGCTTCATTAGATCATCATGTGAAATTGACGATCTAGGACATTCACAGGGATCTGGGTTTGTGTAGTTCATGGTCGAACCGAAGGAGTCGTTTGCAGTATTTTACTGCCAATCAGTGGAATATATTGTTAGGAAACCACCTAAGATCGAATGTCTATAACACGTAGCTCCGTCTCGATCATGGCCCAATTGTTGTTTTATTTCTGATAATTGGACAGGTCCTGAGGTCCTGAGAATAGGATTGCCCAGAGCTAAGGATATGATGAAACGCCTTGGTGGGTTGAAGGCGTGATCGTTACTCCAGCCAGAGAAGCCTGCTACCCGAGTCTCGTGTTGAAGGCGTGATCGTTACTCCAGCCAGAGAAGCCTGCTACCCGAGTCTCGTGTTGAAGCGTGATCGTTACTCCAGCCAGAGAAGCCTGCTACCCGAGTCTCGTGTTGAAGGCGTGATCGTTACTCCAGCCAGAGAAGCCTGCTACCCGAGTCTCGTGTTGAAGGCGTGATCGTTACTCCAGCCAGAGAAGCCTGCTACCCGAGTCTCGTGTTGAAGGCGTGATCGTTACTCAGCCAGAGAAGCCTGCTACCGAGTCTCGTGTTGAAGGCGTGATCGTTACTCCAGCAGAGAAGCCTGCTACCCGAGTCTCGTGTTGAAGGCGTGATCGTTACTCCAGCCAGAGAAGCCTGCTACCCGAGTCTCGTAAAATGCTCCATTAGAGATGCACCTGGACGAACAAATGTTTTCCCAGAAGGAGATACGCCTAGGTGAACAAACATTGCCCGGAACGGAACTTCTAATGTGCTGACAATGACCCTATTTCTATGGGCAGTTTAAACTGGTTTAAAACGGTTAACCAAAAACGGATTAGTTGGTTTCCGGCCATGTAAGTGGGCATATTCTTGCAGTCTGCCAAGATTGTAAGCCTCCTCTCGTACTCGATGATTGCTGTCGAGATATTGCCACTTACATGGCCGTAAACCAACTCATTCGTTTTAAGCTATCCGTTTTAAACCAGTTAAAACTGCCCATGGAAATCATTTTTATTATATGGCGTTGCTCCTTTGCCTGCGATGCGCTGCTAAGTGTGTTGAGTGCTAAGCCGTGTCTAGTCACGGAACCTTCCACGTCACGCAATGGCGCTTTCAGCGGCCGGTCGTCCTGGCAACCGTCGATCCAAAACAGGGGGCGGATCCAGGACAGAATTTAGGGGGGGGGCATATCAGACGTCCAGGGGCCCTCGAGCGGAAAAGGGCCCGAGCGGTTTTGCAGGTCTGAATGGGCCTCCAGTCGGTCTGAGAGTGTATTTGCAGGTCTGAAAGAGACCTTGACAAGCCTAAGAGGCCAACTGTAGGGGCCAACTGTGCTGGCTAGGGGGCATTCGGCATGTTCAGGGCTCTTCTGACTCGCCCAGGGGCCCTTTCGGACTAGCCAGGGGCCCTCTGACCTGCACATGGCCCTTTGAACGTCCATGGGGTCCTCTGTGTTGTGTTTCTTCAGAAAGGGCCCTGGTGGCCCTTAACCCGCGCACTGCAGGGGGGGTGACCCCCCCCCCCACTCAGGTTTTTCAAAGATAGCGAGAAAAAAAAACGTCGGCGCGCAGCGCCGCCGAGTTTTGGTACACCTGTTAGGGACATCAATTGCGCACACTTTGACAAAAATGACCCTCGGGTCATCTCAGGTCAGGTCACCAGACCAGGTCAAGTGACCCCATCTCCAAAAACGTTTGAAGTTGTGCCAAAGCCAGAGTTTCTCACCGATCAGTTTGAAACTTACAGGGTGTCATGAGGGCATAAGTACTTACAATTCGTGTATCTCGGAATGTTGATCGGAGACGTAAGGTCAGGTCAATTTCGTGACCCTCCCCATAATAAGTCAATGGGGAAATATTCAAGTGCTTCCTATTTCAAGGATATGCAAGATATTAGTCCAATTACTTCTGGATCATGTTATTATAGGATATTCTTGATGATCCAAGTGTAAGTTTTGTTCAGTGGGGGTCATTTGAGGTCATCCGAGGTTACCATCACTTCTGTGTCAATAACTCGCGACATAATGAAGATAGAGAAGTAAAACCGACAGCAATGTGTTGGTCTCGCCGAGACACGTCTCCCTATATGCAGCATGACCTACTTGGGCCTTGACCAAGGTCACGTGACCTGAAGTCAAATTTTGAAGATGACCTAACACGGTCACCATAGATATCATGCGAAGCGCCTTGAAGAGGAAAACACAATGGCGTAAACAGTTTTCCGTTATCTGTATTAGGTAAAAAAGTTTTAGCGAAAAACTGTTTTAAAAAACATTTTTTTCCCCTTTTTTGACCTCTAGAGCCTGAAATATTGACCTCATATCAAATTTGAGGACACCCTGTCGATTGAAAATTTTAATGGCTGGCGATCGTTTTTTTCCGTTTGTTTCTAGCTAGCATAGTTTCTGAGATATGTGGGAATTTCTGAAGCGAAGTCCAAAACCAGGAAAAACTGGAAAATTTGACCTTTGATGACCTCTGGTGACCTCAATTTTGACCTGACCTAAACAAATACTGAAATACGTTCGATAGAGCTTGTATCAAGCTATCAAACACCGTTTTCCGCTTGTCACTACGTTGCGTAGTTTTCGAGATCTCATGGGGGGAGGGGAAATCAACCCCCCTGCAGTTCGTGTTCGGCGCAAACCCCTGCAGTGCGCAAGTTAAGGCCTTTGAAGTGATCCAAGCTCTCTATAGACTACTTTGCGTGGTCTCCAGACTCTTGGAGAGCCCATGATACCGCGCTTCGCGCGGTCTCGTCGTCCTCAGATGCTTCGGGGGGGGGGGGGGGGGGGGGGGGGCACGTGCCCCCTGTGCCCTCCTGGATCTGCTCCAGATCCAGGACGGTAAACATAGTTTGGGGGCCGCATAGAAAAACAAGAGCATTCCAAAACTGTCAGCACAATCAGAGGGTGTACTTTTTGTTTTTCGTTGGGGTTGTAATTGAGTCGGCGACCGGGGGGGGGGGGGGATATGTTTTAGGGTCATCAGCTGAGGGTCATCATTTTTGCTAGTCAGACTTGAGTCGACTAAAACAAAAATGAGTCGTTACAAGTTTGCTAAGGTCCCCTCAGACCGAATGCCCCTCAGTCTGACTGAAGGCCCCTCAAGCCATCCGGGGGCTATTCTAGGACAACCAAGGCCCCTCAGACCGACTGAGGGCCCCCTCAGGCCGACTGAGGGCCCCCTCAGGCCGACTGAGGGCCCCCTCAGACCGACTGAGGGCCCCCTCAGGCCGACTGAGGGCCCCTCAGGCCGACTGAGGGCTCCCTGGCCGGTTGAGGGTCATCTGAAGCCGACTGAGGGCCTCCCTTCAAGCCGACTGAGGGCCCCCTAAGGCTGACTGAGGGCCCACTCAAGCGTGTGAGTGTCCCCTCAGGCCGACCGAGCTCAGGCCCTCAGGCGATAAGTTTTATTCTCAGGCAGACTGTGGGCCCCTCAGGCTAACTGAGAGCAGGCGCGGATCTAGGGGGGACTCTGGGGCGCCCCCCCCCCCCCCTCTGAGCTGGGTCGCGCCCATGTATCGCCCGGCAAGCGCGCCTGCAGGGCGCAACTTTTGTATGTTGCCCCCCCCCCCCCCCCCTCTGACCGAAATCCTGGATCCGCGGCTGGAGAGCCCCACGGGCCGGCTGAGGGCCATCTCAGGCAGACTGAGCCCTTCCCACAAGGCTGACTGAGGGCAAAGAGCAAAGCAAGCTCCAGGGCCCCCGAAGCGTCAAGGACCCTTTAAAGAACTAAAGGCTACCTTCGCCTGTTATTGAGTTGGGGGGATATGTAAATTGGCGACCGAGTGCACTCTCGGGCCGATCGAATACCCCCTCGTCCTTGAGCCGACCGAAGGCCACTCAGGCCGGCCAAGGGCCCCTCATACCGACCGAAGGCTTCCTCAGGTCCACTGAAGGCCCCCCTCAGGCAGACTGAGGGCCCCCTCAGGCAGCCCGAGAGCCCCTTCAGGCTGACCGAGAGCTCACTGAGAACGACGAGGACCGACCGAGGGTCCCCTCAGGCTGTTCGAGGGCACCTTGAACCGAAGGCCCTCGGTCAATTTCTTTTATCGGTCAAAATAAAAATATGTATTTCAAGAGGGCTCCTCATGGCAATTTTTTTTTTGGGGGGGGGGCGGGGCAACACCATATATTTGCTCCCCAACTTCTTGAGTGGGAGGCAGCTGCTCCCCTGCCCCCTCTTCCGCCGCCACTGCCCCCTTTGTTCCTACGCCTATGGTTTGCACATCTGCAAGGTTTTTCAGAGATAACGAAAAACGGCGGCACGAAGCGTTGCCGTTTTTCTTTGCCGCTTATACCTCATCTCTTGCCTAACTTCTTTGACTAGTTTTGGAAATTTTCATCTTTGAGAGAATCACTCCTATGCAATTGTTTTTGCGGATTTGAGCTTTTCTCGTCTTTGGGTATGTTTTAATCTATCAAATTTCCCTTGCTTAACAAAATGAATTATTTCAACACAAATCCTTACCCAAAAGGGCCCCTTGTCCCTCTAACAGGCGTCTATAAAAGAACCGAACAATCAGGTTACGCCGACTACTTGTTCTGCGTTTGATTTTCAGTGGCCCATAGGTGTCGCCAAGGAGGAGGGGGGGGGGGGGGCAAACGGGGCAACGTGTGCCCGGAACCTAAGGACTGATAACCCCTTGCCATCGATATATATATATATATATATATATATATAATATATATATATATATATATATATATATATATATATATATATATATATATATATATATATATATATATATATATATATATATATATATATATATATATATATATATATATATATATATATATATATATATATATATATATAAATATATATATATATATATATATATATATATATATATATATATATATATATATATATATATATATATATATATATATATATATATATATATATATATATATATATATATATATATATATATATATATATATATATATATATATATATATATATATATATATATATATATATATATATATATATATATATATATATATATATATATATATATATATATATAGTATATATATATATATATATTAGGTTCGGAAAAATGGGACAGGTTGATGAAATCGAAGGTTTGCCTCGACACCAAATCTGATTTTTGGAGGCAAAATATTATTTATTTATTCCTAGTAAAAGTCGTTACTTAGGACGCGAACGTCTGCCATAAAAATGGCCTCTTGAACTTAAAATGTCTGGTGATGCCAATGGTCCAGGTCCGGTCCTTCTATATATTACAGCTGAGATATAAAATATATATAAAATATTTCCAACATGGCCAACAAATTAGGCGAGAACCAAACAGCATTATTTTAGTAATAATAAAAGAGACAAATATGACGCAGCTATGCCAAAATATGCGCATTTATATTGCCCGTTGTTTATGCAGCCTTTCCCGTCGCGTTGATAATTGACATTGTGTCAGTGTATTGCTTTTCAATATTTCTGCTGTTTTCGCATAAGTTTTGGTTTGATTGATGTTGGATTAGGCTATTTTCTTTTAAAATTACTTTTACTGATGTGGCCCTCTACTTTTCAACACCATGCCCAGGTTTATCTTGTGAAAATAATGTTTGTCTGGCTAAGCATGGAAGGTTGTGATAATCCTGATTTTAAACTCATTTTCATTAGGTCTATGATTATTTCTGCTCTTTTTCAAGCTCAGGATGATTGGTATGCTTCCAGACACAAACATATGTATAATAATGGTCAAGTTCTTCATTAAGTGTCAATTTCAACAATATTTTAAACTGAAACTGTAATACCTTTGGCCAACCCCGTAAGGGTGCATTGTAATGTGCGACATTTATCCAGAACTAAGCCCAATGTGAAATATGCTACACTCAATCTTGCTTTGCTCATGTTTTTGATGTAAACACCTAGATTGCCATTTGGTGTGTCTGAAATTGAAAAAGTTACCTGTTTGTCAATAAGTAGTGTTGTTCTTTAGTGTTTATGACCCATCTGAATATGATCTTACGCCCCTGGGTACCTACAGTCTTTCCCAGTAATTTTGGGTTAATATGTTGTACCTATTGTTTGGTTTTAAATGTTATTTGATGTCAAACTTGACTAGCATTCTAAAGTGTCTTTTTCTGTGTTCATATATTTATTAATTATTTTGTTATGATTGTTATTGAAAAATCCTTGGGTGATTTTGTGTACCGTTCACAGTATATATTTACTTAGGTATGCATTTACTGGCAATGTTGGGGTTGTAATATTCATAATTGGGGTTGTAATTTTTGAAATGCAGTTGTAGCTACAACCCCAAAAGTATATAAAGTTCCGCATGTGAGCACAATTACATAGGCGCATCAGGTTTCGTTTGTTGTGCATTAAGAACTGATTTAAAACAAGCTTGCTATTGTATAAGTTGCTACAATTTCTTTAAAGTCGGGAAATGTGTCTATTTCGTCGCATTTTAGTCGTTCTGGGGTCGTGGCCCCGATGCCCCTCGTGGATTCGACTATGTAGTTGGTAACCTTCTGGTGCGTTTCTGCCGTCCTTGAGAGACCGCGCGGCGCGTCGTCCGGTCTGGGGAGCGCGCCTTGCGAATTGCTTTATCGTCGCGGTGTGCGGTACCCCAGGAGGATGCCGGGGTCCCATAATGGTGGTGTTGTTTGTCGCCTCTCGCCTCCTGTGGCGCCCCGGCAGAGTGTCGGGTGTCGACATACTTACCGACATCCATTATTGTCGGCAAAAGATGGTATTGTACTCCCGTAAACCCCCTGGGCACAAGATTGACTAACGTAATACCAAGTACCGCTTAATGCTTATGATCCCATTAGTTGTCTTCGGCTGGCACAAGATGCTGTCTATCGTGCGGTTAAATGGTGACATTGTCGCAGAGTGGTTGTTAAAATGAGCTAAATGAGTTAAATGAGTTGAATGAGTTAAATGCGTTAACTGCGTTAAAATAAGTTAAATGAGTAAAATGATTCAACTGTATCTGCATAGACATGAATTTGTCAGCTTTCCTTGACAGCAATGCATAAATGCCAGCCTAAATGAGAAATTGACGCCAACGTCTTAATATTAGGCGCTAAAATAACTGTTTGTTTCGGTGTTTAACCTACGAAATCCGAACAATGCAGTACTCTGTCTTCGCTGGAGTCGGACGAGCAAAGTTCAAAGACACGGTTGCAGGAATGAGAGTTTGATCTTGTACGAATCTATTTCGTCTGCTGAGAGCCATATACAGCTGATATTGACAGTTTCTCGTGTGGCTTACGCATGCCATGCGATCGCAGTTAAACACACATGCCTTGTGCTTTTTGTTATTCAGCAAGCTGTCTGTTAGCTTACGAGCATTTGAATATATGATCTTCGTGCTGTCTGGAACCGTCGTGTCTATATGCACAGCGATATTCTCCTGGCACGCTATGCACTGTCGTATTGACTCGCGGGGTATTACGATTTCTTCAGTGCTGACACGATTTATGTATACCCCTCGTCATTTACGAGTTCAGGTTTGGATTGGAAGTTCACCGGGCGTTGGTCATCAGCTGTGCAATTGATCAAGTCGGCGTGACTGGCTGAGGTATCGCCACCGAGGGGACCACGGCACGACACTGGAGATGTCCAACCATGCATTGTTTAATTGGGAGGCGGCAGGCGATGGTTGTGAGAAGTTAGACCGATTGTTGAAGGTCATGCGGAAATAAGGAGCGATGTTGTTGACAATGGAGATTACAAAGCGTAAATTGATAAACCGATGCGGGAGTTTGGTTTCAACACGAGGGTTGGATTCAGGGTGGAGTTTCCTATTCAGTTGGTCTATATCGGCTTGTATTTGATTTGAAGGTATTTTAGCGTTAAACAGGAGGTTGGTTTTCCATCTGTAGATCCACCAATGTCGGACTTAGTTCTACCAGCTTTAAAAAATGTTTCAGGCGTGTTGGGAAGTGAGAACTCCAACTGGTGTGGCATCACCTATGGTTGTGGTAACACTTTGGAATTGCTGTTATTCTGTGTCGCTTTTAAGTTTAACATGATGTAAACATTAGATGAGAAATTAGATGAGATGAGGTTGAGAAATTAGATGAGATGAGATGCAGCCTGCTGATGGTCTGAATAAAGTGGTTATTGTTTGTTAATTGTTAATGGATGCCTGCATGAAGGTTCTGAGCGCAGAGCTCACTATCAACTCGTGTTGTGTTGCTCGATGAACCCGTGCATCTCCTAGTAATGTAATCAGAGTTGGACACATTTTCGTCCTTCCTCCGGTTCCGATTGGAGTCAGAATACGATTCGACAGTCCGGACCATTGAGGGTTCTGGTACGCGGGCATAACACTACTAACGGCCGCCTCGTGACCCACCACCCTCCGGTGCATCCGATTGGCAATCGACTGCACACGATGTTTTGGTCTGTGGAGCTCTAGCCCGGTGCCAGCGGGGTTCGAGCTCCACAGACCAATGAACACAGATTCGATGACAAATGTCCAGTCCCTGGGCATTGTGATGTAGTCCAAAGATTACGAATTGTTTTGTTTCTGTTTTCCTGAAAGTAAAGGCGGCCGCTCACTAGGCCATTCGGCGCGCGGAAGTCGCGATAACGCTACGACTTTCCGCGCATCTTTAGCGACTTTCCGCGTTCGCGTCAGCCGAAACGTCAAAAATCGCGGACGAATGTCGTCGGCCGGCCATCTGCGGACCGGCGAAAAAAAGCTGATTCGAACGAGCTTTTTTTCCGCGACTGAACGCCGCGGAGCCGCTGACAACAAAATTGATCATGCTAACAGTGGCGAATCTATGCAAGACACAGGTGCACATTTTGCACAGCATGCTCTTGCCGCTGTTAAATTTATTATGTAAAAGTTTCGTGGTTCTAAACTTACATCTTCCGTCGAAAAATGGCCATCATTAATTTACCTTGTGACAGGCTGTAGGCACAGGTTGCGACATGCTGTAGGTCGGCGGGGCGGAATCTCGCGAGCAGACGGCGCCGAATCCGCCGGAACAAGGACGATATTCAGCGGTATCGACGCGATTTTCCGAGGCGGAATGTCGCAGTATATCGCGCGCCGAATGGCCTAGTGTGCGGCCGCCTTAAGGGGTGGTGCTGATGCTGTGTTTTGCCCACACCAGTTGTTGCTTCGACGCGATCGAACGGTGTTGTCCTGCTCTTCTCCAGTGTTCAGCGTCTTCTTGCAGCTGATGCATTTCGTTATGTTGTGGTGTACCATTCATTCCCCTCACAACTATGTGTTCCTCGCTCGTTTCTTGTCGCTACACCGTGATCATGTCAGCACTTAAACTGCTCGCCATCACTGCTGAGTGCTGAGCACAGACTGCTCCGGTGTCTCTTGGGCCCAATCTCACTAAATGTCCCAACGACGTGACTCAATGCCGTGACGTTTGTTTACGGTATTCACATGCCGTGCATTTGCAACCACGGCATGTGCTTAAACCGCCATGTTCCTGAAACATGTGCTTCAACCGCCATCACGACGATCACGACGTTTGATGACACTGGGCCTGTGCCATCTCGTCGTGTGACCTTATGTGACCTCGTGTGACCTTGTGTGACCTTGTGTGACCTTGTGTGACCCTGTGCCATCTGGTCGTGTGACCTTGTGTGACTTCGTGCTACCTTGTGTGATCTCGTGTGACCTTATGTGACCTCGTGTGACCTTGTGTGACCTCGTGTGACCTTGTGCATCTGGTCGTGTGACCTTGTGTGACTTCGTGCGACCTTGTGTGACCTTGTGTGACCTTGTGTGACCTCGTGTGACCTCGTGTGACCTTGTGTGACCTGTCGCGGTAGTGTGAGTATGCTGCGTGTGACACAGCTGCATTTTTCTCCATTGCAGACACGTACATTCAGAAGACGAAGAAGTCGTTTATGGACAGCCGGGCGCGCCGCAACCTGAACAACATCCACGGCGAGCTGAACGATGTCCAGCGGATCATGATGGAGAACATTGACGACGTCCTGCAGCGGGGCGCCGCGCTGTCCGGTGAGTTATAACAGCGGCACGGACACACGGGTATCGTAGGAGGGCAGCGGGGCGCCGCGCTGTCCGGTGAGTTATAACAGCTATCATAGGAGGGCAGCGGGGCGCCGCGCTGTCCGGTGAGTTATAACAGCTATCATAGGAGGGCAGCGGGGCGCCGCGCTGTCCGGTGAGTTATAACAGCTATCATAGGAGGGCAGCGGGGCGCCGCGCTGTCCGGTGAGTTATAACAGGTATCGTGGGAGGGCAGCGGGGCGCCGCGCTGTCCGGTGAGTTATAACAGCTATCATAGGAGGGCAGCGGGGCGCCGCGCTGTCCGGTGAGTTATAACAGGTATCGTAGGAGGGCAGCGGGGCGCCGCGCTGTCCGGTGAGTTATAACAGCTATCATAGGAGGGCAGCGGGGCGCCGCGCTGTCCGGTGAGTTATAACAGCTATCATAGGAGGGCAGCGGGGCGCCGCGCTGTCCGGTGAGTTATAACAGGTATCGTAGGAGGGCAGCGGGGCGCCGCGCTGTCCGGTGAGTTATAACAGCTATCATAGGAGGGCAGCGGGGCGCCGCGCTGTCCGGTGAGTTATAACAGCTATCATAGGAGGGCAGCGGGGGCGCCGCGCTGTCCGGTGAGTTATAACAGCTATCATAGGAGGGCAGCGGGGCGCCGCGCTGTCCGGTGAGTTATAACAGCTATCATAGGAGGGCAGCGGGGCGCCGCGCTGTCCGGTGAGTTATAACAGGTATCGTAGGAGGGCAGCGGGGCGCCGCGCTGTCCGGTGAGTTATAACAGCTATCATAGGAGGGCAGCGGGGCGCCGCGCTGTCCGGTGAGTTATAACAGCTATCATAGGAGGGCAGCGGGGCGCCGCGCTGTCCGGTGAGTTATAACAGCTATCATAGGAGGGCAGCGGGGCGCCGCGCTGTCCGGTGAGTTATAACAGCTATCATAGGAGGGCAGCGGGGCGCCGCGCTGTCCGCTGAGTTATAACAGGTATCGTAGGAGGGCAGCGGGGCGCCGCGCTGTCCGGTGAGTTATAACAGGTATCGTAGGAGGGCAGCGGGGCGCCGCGCTGTCCGGTGAGTTATAACAGGTATCATAGGAGGGCAGCGGGGCGCCGCGCTGTCCGGTGAGTTATAACAGCTATCATAGGAGGGGCAGCGGGGCGCCGCGCTGTCCGGTGAGTTATAACAGCTATCATAGGAGGGCAGCGGGGCGCCGCGCTGTCCGGTGAGTTATAACAGGCTATCATAGGAGGGCAGCGGGGCGCCGCGCTGTCCGGTGAGTTATAACAGGTATCGTAGGAGGGCAGCGGGGCGCCGGCGCTGTCCGGTGAGTTATAACAGCTATCATAGGAGGGCAGCGGGGCGCCGCGCTGTCCGGTGAGTTATAACAGGTATCGTAGGAGGGCAGCGGGGCGCCGCGCTGTCCGGTGAGCGGGGGCACAGGCACGAGCGTAGGTAACACAGGTACGGCTCAGACATAAAGTAGCACACATGTACCAACGCAGGTACAGGCACAGGTGCCACCATAGACACTGGCACAGGCCCCGACATCGTCACAGTTAGCGACAACGATGCAGCTACAGGCGCAGACACAGCTGCATGCGCGGCAATGGACCACAGATCCGGACACGTCAGCACAGACATCAGCTCCGGCAAAGCAAGCGGACACCGACGCAAGCTTTCCGTCTGTGGACGCTGACCTCACTACAACATGAAAATAAAGTTATACTGGTAACTGGCAGGTTGAAACAGTTATACCTTGTTCAATAATAAACTATCTCAAATTTGTATATGTTTTAAATACACTTATACTCACAATACACATTGCTGTTAACCACGCTATTTGTGGCTCTCATCTCTCTGTCCCGCCATAGACATCATCCATAGGCATAGACATCCATCCCCTTCGCTCTGGTCATCGCTCCTAGATTCAGGCCATTCCTAATGTCATGACATCCTGAAATAAATAAATTACATAGTTACAGCAGCGTTACGGCGTTACAGCGTTACGGCGTTACAGCGTTACAATTACAGCGTTTACATTACATCTCCTATATAAAGGGAAAATTTAAACAGTTCCAACGCGCTAAACTCGAAAGCCCTTGGTGATGGACCCAAAACCCATACATTCTCTGAATCAGCATGATGGCAGGCAGGTCACTGTACCACTACCATCCAGATCGGACCTCTAGTTTTCAAGTAAATTGTGATAGCATGGAATTTGTTAAGAATTAAATGGTATTCATATTTAGTGGCCCGATTTTCTGCATATGTTGCGCTTTTGTGACATTCATTCTGCAGCCATACGAAAACAACACACTAGGGTTGTGAGTTCAGTGTTGAATCAGTGTCCTTACTTAGGTAGGTATGTACCTACCTTGGTTGAATATTATTAATCCTGGCGATCCTGGCCCAAATTTATATTAGTGTGGCTGGTAGAATGTATTTTTTCAAGTGGTGCTTTAGTGTGTCAGTATTATTTGGTTGTGTGTTCAGTGTTGAATCAGTGTCTCTACTTAGGTACCTACCTTGATTGAATATTATTAATCCTGGCGATCCTAGACAAAATGTATATTAGTGTGTCCGTATTGTTAACATTCTGATAGTACATTCTGATAGTCGTTCTGATAGAAAAGTCCAATCTTGGGACGTGTCCGGAGTAATATCAGTTTACCTACCAATACACTAAAGCACAGATACCTACACAGCGAATAGCAGGTTAACGTTGTTTTTCAAGTGGTGCTTTAGTGTGTCAGTATGGGACGTGTCCGGGGATTTGTATGACCGTGGCCTTATGACATACTGGGAGGAGCGCCCTAAAATTAGATGCATGACTGTGGCCTTGGCATAGTGGGGGGGGGGGGGGGAGATAAATATACATTTAAAGCGCTAATAGAGTGCTCCAAAATTAGATTCATGACCGCGGCCTTATGGCATACTGGGAGGAGCGCCCTAAAATTAGATGCATGACTGTGGCCTTGGCATAGTGGGGGGGGGGGGGGGGATATACATTTAAAGCACTAATAGAGTGCTCCAAAATTAGATTCATGACCGTTGCCTTATGGCATACTGGGAGGAGCGCTCTAAATTAGATTCATGACCGTGGCCTTATGGCATACTGGGAGGAGCGCTCTAAATTAGATTCATGACCGTGGCCTTATGGCATACTGGGAGGAGCGCTCTAAATTAGATTCATGACTGTGACCTTATGGCATACTGGGAGGAGCGCTCTAAATTATATTCATGACTGTGACCTTATGGCATACTGGGAGGAGCGCTCTAAATTAGATTCATGACTGTGACCTTATGGCATACTGGGAGGAGCACTCTAAATTAGATTCATGACCGTGGCCTTATGGCATACTGGGAGGAGCGCTCTAAATTAGATTCATGACCGTGGCCTTATGGCCAGCTGAGCGGCCTGAGAAGACACCGACAGGTACTTAATTTCCCGGGCAACGCCGGGCACCCCCGCTAGTAACAAATACATTCCATGGAGTTTCCAATAACGGAGAGATTTTAGCTTTACCGAAGGTAATTTCCCTAGGTTTGAGGTAGTGTTCTTCCTATTATTCGGATATACTTCTTTACGCGCTTAGGCGTATGCCGCGCCTAAGCGCAGCATACGCCTAAGCGCAGCATACGCCTAAGCGAAAATACGCCTATGCGCCACGAAATAATCCTGTTGATTGATGTATCGCGTGTTTCCGTTGAATGAATGGGCGTGCATTTTTCCGCCGACCTGCTGTCGGAACGCTTTTTGGAAAGCCTATTTAGAAAGCCTTTCATACCGTGCTGTATTTGATCATCTTGTGTTTGATCTGGTCGCATTCAGTTCTGTTTTGCCAGTTGTCCCGGATGTGACGTGTGTCACGAGTGGGACTGATGGTACAGCCCACAGCACAGCGCGTGTTCGCCGCACGTTAGCCGATCAAAGGCTAATGGGCAACCCGAACACTGCCTCTGGTGTCGGGTTCTCGTCTCGTAATAGTCTACGCTCGGTTAGTCCCACCTCCCGGCTTTAATGACGTTGTGATTACGAGCGCTCGCCTCGTCCTTCCGTGGTGGAAGGGAAAACTCGGAATATGAGCGGCTCGACCCGGCCCGACCCGGCCCGACCCGGCCCGTGGCGACGCTTTTGAGAAGCTAATATCTCTGCAACCGCACGTCCGATTGGCAAGCGGACTTCTTTGCTGAACAGCCCCATCCAACCTACCCTGTTTGAGACCAGTGCCGGCTCATGTGGGTGACTGCGAGAGGTGCAGAAAACTGGTCCCGGCTTCACGGCGCTGTGACTAAATCAGTTTCACGGCGGCACTAAGCCGGGACTAGGTCAGGTCAAATGAGATAAAGCCGTGACCTTATCATATTAAAGACTACATCAGGCGCATGTTCCAAAGTACAAACATTTTGATTGAAGCAATTTTTGTCAGCTGTTCATTTGGTTTGCATTCTATTTGAGTCACTACGTCAGTCAACACTAACGATTGACTGACTGACTAAAGATTGACACTTTGTATCACCTATAAACGTTTTTCATGTTGGTCGCTTAACTTGGGTATAGGATAGGCGACACTCATAGCACTAGGTTTTCATGAAGTAACCAACTTAAACATCACGCTAATTTATATGTGACGCAAAGCCAGTGGCTTTGTATCACCTATACACTTTTTTGTTGGTGGCCTCAAGACACCAACAAGAAAAAGTTATGGAAGAAAACAAACACCAAGCCTCTAGGCGTACTTGCTTCACTAAAACTACCTACTAATACTACTTGGGTACCTGTTACCTAAGCAGAGCAAGTGTTCCGGAGATACCTTCCCTTTCTCTTAAATATCTCACAATCACAACATAACGTACTTGCACACTGGCATTTTGCATTTTAGTGGATCATTAAATGGAAACAGGATTCCAAATTTCTAGTAGCCTCAATATATGCATCAGGTGATGATTCAAATCGATCAAGACCATTAACCCGCGCACTGCAAGGGTTTGCGCCGAACACGAACTGCAGGGGGTGATTTCCCCCCCCCCCCCGTGAGATCTCGAAAAATACGCTACGTAGCGACAAGCGGAAAACGGCGTTCGATAGCTTGATACAAGTTCTATCGAAAGTATTTAAGTATTTTTTAGGTCAGGTCAAAATTAGTCACCAGATATATTGGTCAGGTCACCAGAGGTCATAAAAGGTCAAATTTTCAGGGTTTTTTCTCTCCTGTTTTAGGACTTTGCTCCAGAAATTCCCATATATCTTGGGAACTCTGCTAGCTAGAAACAAACGGGAAAAGCGATCGCCAGCCATTGAAATTTGCCATCGACAGCATGTCCTCAAATTGATCTGGGGTCAATATTTGAGACTCCAGAGGTCAAAAAAGGGGAAAATGTTTTTTGTTGCAAAAACCTATTTTCGCTAATAACTTTTAACCTAACAAAGCTAACGGAAAACTGGTTACGCCGTTTTTTGTCTCGTCAAGGCGCTTCGAATGATATACATGGTGACCTTGTTAGGTCACTTAAAATGGACCACAGGTCACGTGACCTTGACCTGAGGTCAAGACCCAAGTAGATCATGTTGCATATAGGGAGACGTGTCTCGATGAGACAAACACATTTCTTTCGGTTTTACGTCTCTATCTTCATTATGTCGCGAGTTATTCACAAACAAGTGATGGCGACCTCGGATGACCTCAAATGACACCATAGGGGTCACTGAACAAAACTTGCACTTGGATAATCAAGAACATCCTATAATAACATGATCTAGAAGTAATTGGACTAAAATCATGCATATCCTTGAAAGAGGAAGCATTTTAATATTTCCCCATTGACTTATGGGAGATCACGCAATTGACCTGACCTTAGGTCACCGATATCAAAATTCCGAGATACACGAATTGTAAGTACCCGTGCCCTCATGATACCCTGTAAGTTTCAAACTGATCGGTGAGAAACTCTGGCTTTGGCACAACTGCAAACGTTTTTGAAGGTTAACTTAACCTGGTTTGGTGACCTGACCTGAGATGACCCGAGGTCAATTTCGTTTTCAAAGTGTGCGCATTTGATGTCCTAACAGGTGTGCCAAAACCCAGCGGCGCCGCCATTTTTTCGCTATCTGAGAAAAACCTAAGAGGGGGGGGGGGGCGGAATCCCCCCCCCCCTGCAGTGCGCTGGTTAAGCACCCAGGGGCCCATGGGGGCTTATTAATGGCTACAGGCTCGGTCTAATAAAATGCATCCAAATTCCAAATACCCCCAAGCCACGCTAAATATTATTGTTATGTAATAATTCCTCCAAGCATAAACAAACAATTTACCAATTATATTTGACGTCTCTGATGCGTCAGAAATGGCGCTGTGCAAACAGCTGATGCATAATAAAACATTTACCTTTTGACGTCGAACACGAAAATTAAAGCTCGCCGTATCATTGCTATTGCTTTCATGCAAAATTGTTAGTGTCCTGGGAAATTGTAATAGATTCTGTGCCACCGATTCTCGGAGTTCAAGTTCAAGTTGGCCTTAATGTGACATACTGGCTATTTTGGGATGAGATATTTCGTTATTTTAATATGTGGTTGGCTTCAATCAGGTGAGATGACACGAATTCATGTTGGCATAGCTGAGCTGTGGCTCGCTGGTAACTTACAGGTCATGCATGACGACATCAATTTACATTGTGTTGTTTTTGTTATCCTTGTCTGCTCTGAGACTTAGCTTTGAGGGCCTGCAAGTGAGATGGATTTTCAGTTTGTATATGCCTAGAGCTGTATTTGAAAAGGTTATTAAGGCAAAATTGTTCAATATCTTCTGTGCAGCATGATGGCTTGTCATTAACGTCAGCTGGAATCTGACTTTACCATCTTGTTTGTCCATTTCCTAGTATTTAAAATGTTATTGTTGATGCTGGATTACTTTGGTACTTTGATATTCTTTCAGTGGCTTATTTATTAATCTTGTAGGTACGAGGTAGTAGATATTAGGTAACCATGCATTTCATTCATGCTTATTGATTTTCCTACATCCATCCTACCTCAAGGTATTGGCAGTTCTGTCCTGTTGCTGTTCTAGCATTGGTCTAAAATATAAATGTTCTAGCAAAGTATATTTTTAGGATACAAATTACATAACTATTTCATATGTCGAAATTGTGAAAATTTATCTTGCCGTGGCCAATCTGGGACTCAAATTGACCTGGCCTTTAGCACGCCGTGACCTCTGAACTAGGTCAGCCGCCGTGACCGGAGCCGTGACCAAGAAATTATCATTTTCTGCATCAGTTTTTTATCACTGCGCGTGTCGCGTGCCGCGTGAGGGGTGTTGAAAGGTGTTTTAATCGTAAAACTCCGCAACGGCTGAGCCGATTGTGTTCAAATTTGGTGTGTGGTTAGGGACTTCTCAGCCGTCACTTTCGCACAAATCAGGGTGGGTGCCTCTGCACGTGCGGACGTGCACACCCCTATTATATATATCAGGAACGGCTGAGCCGATTGTGTTCAAATTTGGTGTGTGGTTAGGGACTCCTCAGCCGTCACTTTCCCACAAATCAGGGGTGGGTGCCTCTGCACGTGCGCACGTGCACACCCCTATTATATATCTCAGGAACGGCTGAGCCGATTGTGTTCAAATTTGGTGTGTGGTTAGGGACTCCTCAGCCGTCACTTTCCCACAAATCAGGGGTGGGTGCCTCTGCACGTGCGCATGTGCACACCCCTATTATATATCTCAGGAACGGCTGAGCCGATTGTGTTCAAATTTGGTGTGTGGTTAGGGATTCCTCAGCCGTCACTTTCCCACAAATCAGGGGTGGGTGCCTCTGCACGTGCGCATGTGCACACCCCTATTCTATCTCCAACGCAGTACGCCACTCTGTAGCGCGATGTGTTGATCATTTTGCGACGTAATCAGCGGGGCTGAAGCATCAGTTGTTTTTGTCAACAATCGACTCGAGCGTTCATTTGGTTGGAAAACAATGGTGGATAGCCTGTGAGAACGGAAGTTGAACTGCTGTTAATGGTATCAGTATATGATTTAGACGAGTGTATGCACTCGTGCGCGTGACAGTGTTCAGCGTCCTTGCTGAAAATCAGCAACTTCAAGTACATTTTCTTTCAACTGAAGATAATCGCCGGGGATTGAACGACTGGCAGCATTTTTATGTGTGCTGGAGGTGACTGCACTTTGGTGATTCTGTCGGTAGTTCGGTCGGTGACTTGCTCCAAAAGGGCGTCATCACTCGCGGTCACTAGCCGATTATCACTATCTGAGCAGTTGTGTCGCCTCTAATCACAAATCATCATCATCATCGATGTGTATCGCTGCTCTGGTGGCCGAATAGTACGTGTTCGTTCGGTTCATTCGGTTGCCGAAAATCGTCGCTGAACTAACCACTTGGTCGCTTTTCTCCGGTGTGGTCCAGAGGTATGACGCTCGGCTCAAAACTCAGTGGCAGTAGGTTCGAGGCTGGGAGGAGGCTCAAAACTCAGTGGCAGGAGGTTCGAGGCTGGGAAGATGTACGTTGTTTGGTCCGCGTAGTAGTTGGAGTTGTGTGGCGTGAAAAAGTTGTCTCTACAAGATCAACCGCCGACCGAATTACCGATCAACTAACCATCAGTGTGCGACGACCACTCGTGGAAGTTGCCAAGTGGCAATTTTCTCTTGCTGCACGCAAATGGAGTAAGTTTGGTCAGACGAAATCCTCTTTAAAGAATATGAAAGTACCTGCTGGGTTAAATCAACTATGTTTGAAATGTGCCGGGTAGCAAATGCATGTTAGAGTTGACATATTTCCTTACGACGACGTTTCGTTGACCTTCTTTGATGCATAAATCTCATTAAAACTTTGTTTTACCAGCTTCTTTCCAGACAACATTTATTGCCATTGGTTACCAGCAACGCTTGGTGTCTTCTGCAGGTAGCACCTTCTTAGAAAGAGCAGCACTCACGATTTGCTCAGCTCATTCATCAAAGTAGCTTTCCTTCTGCTGTCAACACTGCCACTTGCCACGAACGGTTAGCTGCCTACCCTAGCCATCAACTTATATAAGTTCGTGCAACATGCTCTCCATTTGACAGGGGTGTTGAATGTTGATATCGAGATGTTCAGATCGTCGCCAAAGTATCCCCGAGTTTGTTTTCCGATCTAACAAGCATCGTTGGTGCTTAAACCCAGGTTCATTCTGAATCGCCCCCCCCCCCCCCCCCCGAATCGCTGAGGCGAACGATGTTCCAATTCGCGAGATCAGTCGGGCTTCACACTATCGACCGTCGCCGCACGACCTTTAGGGACAGCGGCGGAAAAGAATCGGCCGCGCCGCTCCGGACGCAGCGCCATTAATAATTGTCGCGGCCGCGCCGGCATTGAAACGACAGGTGGTGCGCGGCGCGGCGCGGCGGTCATCGCCACCTGCCAGACGCTAGAACGGTCGATAGCTACGTCCGCCGCCGCTGTTACGAACTATTGTCGTCCGGACGGAAATGGTGTGAGAGATCGCGGAGATCTGAGAGATGCTGCCTGGCGAGATTTTGGCGGAATTCGCCGAGGCTGGTCGATTTCTGATGTGGTGTTAGTGGTGGTGTATTAGGGTTTAGGAGGTGATTTCTGCGCGGGTGGGTTATAAGTGGTAAATAAGTATGAGTAGTGAATAAGCTTGACTTTATGGAAGTTGGGATGTGTTTCGAGTTAGCTGTCGATGTTTGGATGATGCCGGGTCTGTGATGATGGTTTGCGTCATGAATATGAAGTAAATGAAGTGCATTACTTCAGTCTGGTATTCATAACGTTAGCGATTGATGTGATGAGGTGATGAGAATGGGTTGGGGACAGGAAGTGGGTTTTTTCACATACAAAATCAGCGTTTTTGTGCGATTTTTCTATATACTTCTCACACTCTTAGATCGCCTTCTGTCCTAACACTTAACTTCTCATTTTTTTATTTAAAAAAATATATATTTAGTCCGAATGTTTTTGTATGGATGGATTTCCGAGGTCAGGACCCACGCTAAGCAGAGCTTGTTGCGCAGGTCCTGACCTCACCACCCGATCGCGCAATTCCTGTTGGCCGGCAGAAATTAGAGACGAAAGTTTTACGTGCCCGACATACCTGGATACGGTCCGCCCCGCTCACTGACGTCACTTGACCTTGAGTGCGACCGCTGCCACCGGCCGCAGGCCACCCCAGTCAGGGACAAATAGATAGCGCCGAAGCGACTCGAACCCGGGCTGCCACTACCGGGATAGGTCAGAAGTCCAGCGCTCTCCCACTGAGCTACAGGGGCGAAATTCATGATTAAAAAAAAAAACATTCATGATTTTGTTTGTAACGTCTCGACGATAGTGATTTGTGACGGCACTTTTTATTTGCACTATGATAGTGACGTCACAACTACAAGGACCATGAGCTTAATTGTTTTATTCTTTAATCATTTCTGAGTTCATTTCTATTTTTGTATTAATTTTTCTTTAAATTTACATTATGAAAAATTATCCTTGTTTTTATGAACCCAAAATATTGGTACCTTCCAAAATTGTCTCCAACCCCATTCGGAGAATTCGACATACCAATCTCGTGCCTCGTTTGCCAACTCGTTTGCTGGTATGATGCATTGTCTGCCAATCCTCATAAACAACCTCCCAAACCGTTAACTAAACCATGGCTGCCATGGCGGGCCCGTCTCCCGTGAGAGGGGGGGGGGGGGGTCGCGCTCTGGGAGGCCCGTGTCAGAAACTATGGAGTGTGGCGGAACCTGTTTGGGAGAATGGGTTTCGAGGTAGGGGTACGAAGG
>JAXIVJ010017052.1:22500-27163 GCA_036785665.1 Chirona hameri | reverse complement strand
TAACGAAATGTGAAATATAATATTGCCTACATTCGAATGCAAACTTAATGACGCGTTACTATAATGCCCACCCGTTTGGCCAGAACCAATAATCGGCTGAACGGCAGGCGTTTTCCTCCTACTTCAGGGTGTGCTCGTGACGTGGCTTCAGCATGCTCGCCGGAGCAGCAGGACCGATGCTTCTTGAAATACTACCGAATTCGTGACGACTCCGGATATATAACCTCCTTTTAACTGTGAATCAAAGACCTGCCACCTTCCAACACGATGTCCTCCCCTCTCACCTCCCGTGTCATTGCATCCAACGATCATTGCATCCAACGAATGTCAGGCAGACGGGCGAGCAGTTGGCAGCGATTTATTTTAGAGAACCCATTTGTTGCACCAGGGATGACTGTCGTTATGTACGCGATCGATGGGAACTTGATAGACAAACGTACGGTGGCATATTCTCCCTGTTGATACACAGTCGCATTATACCTCGATTGTTTTACGCCGAAGTTCAGCGAACACCAAAAACCTGAGTCGAACACAGCCCCTGTTCAAAATATTCAACCGCAAATGTTATTGATTTTCAAGCATAAATTTAAATAACATTTAGAGCGGGGGTATTTGTCGCGTACTAGTAGCCGTTTTCACGAAATATTTTGCGTTTGGGGCGATTGGGGCGTTTGGGGTAAATGCATTATACCTCAATTTATTAAATATAGCTCAAGAACACGGCTTTTCCGGTGATTTTTGGTATCAATCGCAACTTTATGAAGTATTGCATTTTTCTGGGAATTCCATTTTAACGATAACACCATAGTTTACTTAAAAGTAACAATTTCATCTTAACCCTCGCCCGGGTGGGGGGTGGATGCCACCCCCTCGTTTTTTCTGGTGTAAATCGCGTGTTTTCTAACCGATTGCGATAAGACTTTCAGTACCTTACTTAGTAAACATTTGACACATAATATGAAAATTTTGAATTTCTAACCCACATGACCTGTGATCTATGACCTGTTTCGCGAGGTCATGTCAGGCGCAACTGGCGTCCCCGCAGATCGATGCTTGCAACTTGTGCAGTTTCCGAGTGTTTGTTGTTCAGGAGCATATGCAAAGGGTTTCCCAGGTGACAGTTGTGGTTTCCACTGAGATTGTGACCTCGATTGACCTTTTCAGAGGTCAACTGAGGTCATTCACCTCCGATGACCTCAGAGGATTTTGTTTGGCTTCTGTCGGTTTCTAGGGCAATTTGTCACGCTGATTTCAAATTTGGGATCCAATTTAGATAATTATATATTCCATTGGGTTCATGCGCAACCACAGGTCAACCGAGGTTACTGACCTCAGATGACCTGACATGACCTTTTTGGAATTTAGCAGTTTTTAGGACATTTTGTGACGCTGATTACGAATTTGGCACCTATTAAGCATTATTAAATGCTCATTCACGATTCTAGCTTGATAAAGTTCAATTTATACGCATTTTCAATTTTGATGACTTTTGGGTCATTGACATGACGTCAGAGGTCACCTATTAATCCAATACCTTAAAATCTGGTATCAGTAGCTTCCTCTTGTCACAAGCAACACGCTCGTCTATGAATCAAAGCTCTAGCTCAATTAGGGCGAAACGCTAAGGGAGGTCGTACCAACCCCCCTACCCGAACACGTAGTGATTTTGCCCTACCCGGGCGAGGGTTAAACTAGCTCTGGTGATGCCAGATGGCTGTGGCGGTTTGGGGCGTTTGGTGCGACTCCATCTTGCTCGAATCCCGGAAAGTGCGGTGTTCGGGAAATGGTCATATTTTGCAACGACATGGTTTTCAGGAATAATAGCTTATTTCAATGAAAACTAGATGATTAGTCCATGCATATTTTCCGTCATATTCACTTTCGAAAGCTAGGATGAATGATAATAGTCGTTTTCACAAGGATTTTGCGTTTGGGGCGATTGGGGGCGTTTAGGGTAAATGGGTCTATAGCTCGTAAGAACACGGCTTTTCGGGTGATTTGTGATATCAGTCACAACTTTATGAATTAATGCATTTTTCTGGAAATTATATTTTAACCCGCGCACTGCAGGAGGTTTGCGCCGAACACGAACTGCAGGGGGGTTGATTTCCGCACCCCCCGTAAGATCTAGAAAACTGCGCTACATAGCGGCAAGCAAAAGACGGGGTTTGATAGCGTGATACAAGTTATATCGAAAGTATTTCAGTATTTTGTTTAGGTCAGGTCAAAATTGACGTCACCAGAGGTCATCAAAGGTCAAATTTTCAAGTTTTTTTCCTGTCTTAGGACTTCTCTCCAGAAATTCCCATATATCTCGGGAACTATGTATCTAGAAACAAACAGAAAAAAGTGATCGCCAGCAATTGAAACTTTCAATCGACAAAGTGTTTTCAAATTTGATCTCAGGTCAATATTTGAGGCTCCAGAGGTAAAAGAAGGGGAAAATGCTGCTTTTTTGCAAAACTGTTTTTTCGCTAATAACTTTTAACTAAATAAAGTTAACGAAAAATGGTTTACACCATTGTGTTTGTCTCGTCAAGGCGCTTGCATTGTTTTACATGGTAATCTTGTTAAGACAACTTTAAAATTTGACCACAGGTCACGTGACCTTGACCTGAGGTCAAGATCCAAGTAGGTTATGTTGCATATAGGCAGACGTGTCTCGACGAGACAAACACATTTATGTCGGTTTTACTTCTCTATCTTTATTATGTCGCGAGTTATTGACAAACAAGTGATGGTGAACTCGGATGACGTCAAATGACCCCATAGGGGTTACTGAACAAAACTTTCACTTGGATCATCAAGAACATCCTATAATAACATGATCCAGAAGTAATTAGACTAGTACCATGCATATCCTTGAAATAGGAAGCATTTTAATATTTCCCCCTTGACTTATTATGGGGAGGTCACGAAATTGACCTAACCTTAGGTCACCGATATCAAAATTCTGAGAAATACGAAATGTAAGTACATATTCCCTAATGACACCCTCTAAGTTTCAAACTGATCGGTGATAAACTCTGGCTTTGGCACAACTGCAAACGTTTTTGGAGATGGGGTCACTTGACCTGGTCTGGTGACCTGACCTGAAATGACCCGATATCAATTTTGTAATTCAAAATGTGCGCAATTGATGTCCTAACAGGTGTGTTAAAACCCAGCGGCGCTGCGCCCCGCCATTGTTTCGCTATCTGAGAAAAGCCTGAGGGGAGGGGGGCGGGGCGGAAATCAACCCCCCCCCCCCCTGCAGTGCGTGGGTTAATGATAACACCATGGTTTACTTAAAATTAACAATTTCATCTTAAACTAGCTCTGGTGTTGCCAGACGGCTGGGGTGTTTGTGCGACGCCATCTTGCTCGAATCCCGGAAGTGGCTGGTCAAATCTCAAAATTGTATCCGTGAAGCGAACGGCGATTGTGAAGCGAACGGCGATTGAATCATTCAGATTCCAAAATGAATCATGATTGAATCGTTCCAAAAAAGTTGAATCAATAACCAGTCTGAATTCACACCAAATGTTTTTTATTTGATTACTTGATTACTTGATGAATCTCACACCAAAAAAATAACTGAAAAGACCTCAGAAAAGGCACTTATAAACCCATGAAACATAAAACATGCGGGGTTTCTGCAGCCACCGGTACTGAAAATTCAAAAATGGCTGCTCTAGATCAAACGGACGCAATTTCTGGGCGCAGACCACGGCTCTGCGCAGGCGCGTAACCACCACTGGGATCACTGGGGACCAGTCCCCAGTAACATTTTCCCATTTTAAGATTACGCCTATGAAAGTGGCATGGAAAGATTCGACTTCAAAGTGCCTCCGTCCCCACCTACTTTCGGAAGGTGGTTACTCCTATGGCTCTGCGCATGCGCAACGTGACGTCAGGCGACCGGCCGGGGTCGCCATGGTGACCAGCCGGCCGGCGCCGGAGCCACGTGTGCAACGTGACGTCAGGCGACCGGCCGTCCCGTCGCCATGGTGACAGGGTGGCGGCGCCTTCGCAGAGCCAGCGCAGAGCCGGAGCCAGCATTCCCGTCATCTTACAACAAATGATCAAAACGAAATCGCTTATTATCATTAATCCTTGCTTTCAAAAGTGAATATGACTGAAAATATGAAGGGACTAATTCATCTAGTTTTCATTGAAATAAGCTATTATTCCTGAAAACCATGTCGTTGCACAATATGTCCATTTCCCAAACCAGCCACTTCCGGTATTCGAGCAAGATGGCGCCGCACCCGTCGTTTGCGGCGCGGTGTGCTGTGAGATCTGTTCGCCGCCGCCGCTGCCGCTGCTGCTGCCGTCGTTCGCCGTTGCCGGTGCCGTCGCCGCCGTCGCTGCTGAATCGCTTGGTCACCTTTCTACTGCTCAGTGTTGTGATTGCTCGTCCATTATAAACAATATTGGCAAGGAGGGCGGTTTCATTGCTTGTTCGCATATGTATGTTGTTTAGTGAGTAGGTTGTTTGGTGAATATTTTGTTAGTTTTAGTTTCGTTTTTTAAGTTTTTTGATACGTTTTTGTTCAGTTTCGTTTTCATGATTCGTGTTCGATGATTTGCTTTGATGGAATGTATCTGGCAAGCTCTAGTAGAGGGAGTCTACGAGCGGTTACGTAATCTGTTGCATGTAATTATGTCGCAATAAAAGTAT
>JAXIVJ010017052.1:0-15000 GCA_036785665.1 Chirona hameri | reverse complement strand
TTTCTGTGGTCTTTTCAGCTTTTTGTGAGATTCATCAATTAATCATTTAATCAAATAAAAAAAAACATTTGGTGTGATTAAAAATGCGTACGGATTGTTCCGGTCTTTGGAAACCAACGAAGTTTCAAGTTACCGCTCTAAATTGGACGATCTCAGCGGGATGGAGCGACGTTGAGTTAAGGTCTGTCTATGCTTTTGACTTCTGATTGAATTTTTCATCCGAATGTTATATTTCTTTGCCATTAATATCTTCAGTTTTTCCCTAACTAACTGTCAATTGCGTATTTGATTTAATCAAAGCTGATTATCTAGTATACTTTTTATCCTCTTTTTGGGAGCGTTTTCGGTATGTTTTGTAGAAGGATCTAACACAACCCAAAATTGCTAGATTTGCTCATGAATTTGAATATTCAAAGCACACTAACCGTAAATATTACATTGTAAAAGCATATACTTATACATTAATTCATAAAATTGTGATTGATACCAAAAATCACCGGGAAAAGCCGTGTTTTTACAAGCTATAGACCCATTTGCCCCAAACGCCCCAATCGCCCCAAACGCAAAATCCTTGGTGAAAACGGCTAGTAGTAGTTCTGCACCCACACAGCAAAAAGACACCACATGTGGTGGATGAAATACTTTAGATAGGCCGGAAAACCCAAGTAATATTGACCTTTTAAACGACTCTTCTGGACCCGGTTCAAGACAATAATAGAGGATGCTATCTTTGCTAGTTCGACACCGTACCGGCATTGCGAAGCGAATAGAAACGTAATTTGACCGTTTGGCCAAGCCATGCTGAATGATGAAACAGACCGCGGCATTTGCTTTTTGCGCAGCATCACATCAGCAGCACTGACCCGCAATCTGTCGGCGCTACTCGTCATAATATGCTCAATTATCTGGTGTGGCACCGCGTCTAGTCGGAGAGAGTAATGCCGGCACCTTGGCCTGCTGCCGGCCGTTCCTGCACAACTATGTAGCCCGCGTTTCCGGCGGCTGGCGGTACTGCTTGGCGATGGCGTCACTGGCACGGACGACCGGACCACCCAGGCCGGCGTTATCGGGAAAATTATCTGATATGGCCGCATGCCCTGACGTCACCGGGACGCAGAAAAGGCCAGGTACGTGGGTGATCTCAGGGTTGCTTGGGATGACCGGGATGGTGTACGGGATGCTCGTGATCGCGTTACGTTCCAGCGACCTCGTCGATCCCTTTTCGCCAGAGGGCATTCACTGACTTACACTGACACTGACTATTCACTGACATATCACTGACTTATGATTAATGACATGATATCGTGCTTGGCTTATGTTATGTTATGTGTTGACCATGCAGTCGACGCCGTCCATTCGAAACCGAAGGCTGGTTGAACCATTGGGATAACACTATTCTTTAGAACTATGTTTTCGCGTAAACGTGTCCGTTGAGTTTTACAACTGTCAATGGCAACTGAGATCATAACAAGCCGTCTGTGTCTACTGGGGGAGTATTGACACCGCTGGTGTATCCGGCGACCGCCGGACGAGCTGCTCGTGACGTCATCGGAAACCACGGAGGTCAACAGTCACCATTTTCAACAGTCCCTGTCTTAACCCTCGCCCGGGTAGGCCAAAATCACTACGTGTTTGGGTAGGGGGAGGTTTGGTACGACCCCCAAGCGTTTCGCCCCTAATTGAGCTAGAGCTTCCATTAAAAAACGAGCGTGTTGCTTATGATGAGAGGAAGCCGCTGTTACCCGATTTTAAGGTATTGAGTCATTAGGTGACCTCTGAGGTCATGTCAATGACCCAAAAGTCATACAAATGGTAAATTCGTAAAATTTGAACTTTATCGAGCTAGAATCGTGAATGAGCATATCATAATGCTAATGGGTGCCAAATTTGAAATCAGCGTCACAAAATGTCCTAGAAACTGCCAAATTCCAAAACAAGATCAGGTCATCTGAGGTCAGTGACCTCGGTTGACCTGTGGAAGCCCATGACCCCAGTGGAACATATAATTATGTAACATGGATCCCAAATTTGAAATCAGCGTCACAAACTGTCCTAGAAACCGATAGAAGCAAAAAAAAAGTAATCTGAGGTCATCGGAGGTCATGACCTCGGTTGACCTTTGAAAAGGTCAATCGAAGTCATCACAATCTTGGTGGAAACCACAACTGTCACCTGGAAACACCTGTGCATATGCTCCTGAACAAAAACACTCGGAAACTGCACAAGTTACAAGCATCGATACTACGGGACGCCAGTTGCGCCTGAAATGATCTTGAGAAACAGGTCATAGGTCACGGGTTATGTGGGTTAGAAGTTCAACATTTTCTAAATATGTGTCAAATTGTTCAACAGTAGGGTACTGAAAGTTGCATCGCAATCGGTTGGAAACTACACGAGTTATTTCTGAAAAACCGAGGGGGGTTGCATCCCCCCTCCCTACCCGGGCGAGGGTTAACCCTCGCCCTACTGCCTGACAGCCCCCCCCCCCCCCTGAGGTTTTTCTTAAATAAATTTTACATATGCTAACTTTTTACATCTTGCTGAAATTTTCGGTAGCTGAGTTTACAACAATTATATCCTGGCTGTAAAAATTTAATTGAAATTGGTTAAGGAGTTTTGGAGATAATCATGTTTTGATGACGTCATGTTGGTGGAAAAACGATAAATATTTGAAAAATGGTAGAAAGAAGAGTTTTAAAGACAATTGCAAACGCAATTCACCAAAGATACAAAATGACATTTTTTTTAATGTCAATCTCGGATTTTCACAATTTTGGGTTTTTGACCCCTTATTTTTTTTAAAATCCGCACAAAATCAAAATTTTCAAAGATGTTAGCAAAACCGAAATATATATGAGAGAACTGGGTATGGGCAATGCCCATACCAAATTTCAAAGCAATATCTTAATTTTTGACTGAGTGATGGCTCCCTAACTGTAAGAAAATCATGACGTCATTTTTTATAACTTGTTTTGGACTTTCTTTTGACAAGATACGAACAAATAATTACCTTTTCTGTATTTCTGAGCCAAAACTGGTCTAGGAACAAGCCTTTTCATTTACATTTATCAATTTCTAATTTTGAGGTTTTCTGAAGAGCAAAATCACTGTTCTGGACGTGGTCGATTCGAGGTCATTCACTTGACCTGGAAGGTCACCCGTTGACCTGAAACCTAAAAATCGCATATTCTTAGTTTCCTCTCATGACAGGCAACATGCTGGTTTTTACCGCATTGCTCTAAGTTGCTTGGTTTGGCAGTTAACAGGGGGGTCTGTCAGCCCCCCCCCCCCCTCCCCGTAGATCGAAAGTGAAAAAACTCCCGTAGGGCGAGGGTTAAAAGGAAATATTCAGCTTTTGATCTAGTTTTCTGCTTCATATTATGGAACATGTATGGTATTAAATTGGTCGAGTCTCATTTTAAAAATGAAATTACAACTTTTTTATATTTCGAAGGGAAACAATTGGGGGGGGGACTAAAAAAAACAAGTAGGTACCTACATATACTTCTTTCGGAGTTCATGATCGGTATTTTCCCTTCACTATTGGAAACGCGACATATCTGGCGCTTTTCTTTCAATCTGTTCAACGTTGAATAACTCTCGTTGAATTACCTCTCATGAAATCGCATACACTACATTTTTCGTCGTAGGTGACCAAGTTAATCCGCCGAATGCATCTCGGTTTTCTGAAATGTTTATTGATTGATTATAGTAAAACGGTTCAGATAAATGTCTCATCTGTGCATTGTAATGTATTGAATACCTGTATGTTGAAAATTAATTGGATAAACATCCTATTTATAAACAAACAAAAAATGAGTCGAGAACACTAAACAGGTCGACGTCCGGTGCCAAACTAAACTGCCTATTTCAATACACTTTTTTTAAATACCTGTTGATTGTTGATACATATATAACACAACAATAATAATCCTAAAAGTGATTATGCCATCGCATTAATTTAACATGATCACAATAGTTTGATAATGCAAAATATTCGACATCCGCGAGATCAGGTGGGTGTGTGCACGCAAAAAGTCATACAGAAGAAAGCAAGCGAAAGTTTAGTTCTGAATATGGTACTGGCTTAATCAGTGTCCATGAGGATGACATGATGTTTAGTACTGGTTTGTGATTCCGAATTTCAATTGATTCCGCAATTTTGAGATCAGTAGCCTATTTCACAAAGCAAAAAATTTGTAATTACAAAGAATTTCTTTGTAATTACAAATAATTTGTACACATGTTTGTAGTTTGGATTTCACAAAACCCCAGGGCAGTAAATCTCAATTTACTATTTACAAACTACTTTACAAAGATATTGTTTGTAAAAATGTTTGCAATTGCACATGCTCTATTTCTCAAAGGTTGACGGAAGTGAGGAAATGTTTGCAATTACAAACTTGTAATTCCAGTGGGTCAGGGGTTCTGAATTTCAGGAACTGCATTGACAGTTGACATTGTTTGACTGTTCAGGCTATTTTCTTGGTGAGGTTGTTACGTTGCCGAGGTTGTTAGGGTAATGGTTTAGTTATGCATAGGTATAGCTGCCCAAAACAAACTATTTCCCGAGAGATTCGAACAGGGATCTGCAGCTTTGAGGTCCCAGTGCACCTTACCGATTGCGCTGTGAGGGGCGCCTCCGCGCGGAGAACCCGCATGGCGATAGAATTGCAGCGGTCAACGATGTCTTGTGCAATTTGCAGTGAACCTTCACCCTTTACGACGTAGGAAATCGGCTAGGTTAGGTGAAAAAATGGTCGAGAAATTCAACGATCTTTCTTTTAAGAGTAGTTCTGTTGTTATGCTCCGCCACCTGGTGCATGGTCAAATTCTGTTTACTCTAACTGCTTACCAAGATGTATTTTTCCGATCAGAGTTTGCATTCCGATGAAATGTTAATTACAATATTATTCTCCCTATAACTAATTTTATATTGAATAAAAAAATAAACCACAATGTAAATATTTGTTAAATTAATTTGTTAACAATAAAATTATTTGTCATTAGCATCAAGTTTAATACAAACGTTCTTGATTGTAAAGTTTTCTGCTGACTAAAATTCCTGTTTACAATTTTCTTTACAATCGGCAATTCAGAGGTGGCGAATGTTTGTGAAATAGCTTTTTGTGAGGTTTGCAATATTTTCTTGCGTTTGTAATCGCAAACATTTGTAATTACTAACTTCTTTGTGAAATAGGCCTCTGCCATGTCTTTTCAAATCTGAAGTATCGAAATAGTGAGTGTGTTTTGATCAATTTTGATGTCTGGGTGGCACTTCATGAAGTGTTCTCCTAAAGGGGTGTTGTTGGTCTTGTTTTTCGCGTCTCTTAACCCGCGCGGCGCTGGGGGGTAAATTTTACCCCCCCTCCCGGGTTTTCGCTATAGATTCAAAACTACACTAGATATCGACGCGAAACTTTCAGTACCTTATCTGGCATCGATTTGACGTCTTCAGATAAATTTTGGAGAATATCGGTCGAGAAGTTTTTGCGAAAATAGCGTTTTAGTGACGTCATGTAACGCCATTTTCGGTCCAAAATGGACGAAACTTTTATCGATGATAGAACAGCGAGTATTGAAGAAAATTGCAAACAAAGCACGTCAAAAGGAAGGAAATGACATTCTCTACAAGATGGCTATCTCGGATTTGCACAATTTTGATTTTCTGATCCCCAAAATGCAAAAATCTTTTAATTTTTTTCAAAGTTTACAAAATCCAAAATTGTAAGAATTTTCAAAAAACCGGAAGATATGTCAGATAACCATCTCTAATGAGTGACTATTCCAAATTTCAAACAAATATCTATATTTTTGACCCCCAAATGACACTAATAAGTGTTCAATGTGATGGACGCATTTTAAAAAAATCACACATTTTGACATTTTTAGACATCGTACACAAAAACAAATTGCACCATTGGATTGCTGTGGAAAAACTGAACCGTAAACATGTGTCGGTTATTGCAAATTTTGGATTTCAAGATTTGACCTTTTTTGCCTGATCTTGACCTGACCTTGAGGTCAAATGTCAAAATAACTATTATTTTTGGATTCTACGTCTGAAATAACCCATGAGACATGTGTCACATGGGTTTCATATTACTTTTTCACAGTGTGACCTTTTGTGACCTAACTTTGATCTTGACCTGTACTTAGTATGATATTCATACTCAAGCATTACCCTCTCCTTATATTTAGAAGTGTTTTGGCAGAGTTTCGGCGCGCTGCTGTTGATAGTCCGGTCTCTGCAGCCAATAATCTCGAAAACAGGTGGTTTTGACCTTTGACCTGACCCTGACCTGATATGTGACCTTTTAAATAAAATTTTAAGAATTACTTAGAATCTTCCCATCGAGAGCTTCCGATCGCCGCCTTGCGCGTCTCGCTGCGATTATTGGTTCGGGAGATAAGAGGGGGGGGGGTAAAATTTACCCCCCCCCCCCCCCCCCCAGCGCGGCGCGTTCGGATGGAGACCCCAGCGCCGCGCGGGTTAAGTGTTCGTTGAAGCGTAGTCTTACACTTCGCTTACTTTCTCCTATGTATGAGGTTTTGTGTGTGCACAGGTTACATGTAATCATATATACTGCGTTTTTGGAATTACATTTTTCTTTTAAGCCTGACATACAGCAATTGCATTTTTTGTTGCCTGTTGGACACGGTGTTTTTTTCTAGTGCTGAGCTTGTGAGTTTGTCTGTGAGAGTTTGGCCACTCTGCCATGCTATCCGCACTGGCAGCTTTGAGGTTTTAGCCATGGAATCAATTTTTCTCGAAAGCTTGTCATCTATGTAAGGAAGGCGTACGTAGTGTCCGGGAGGTTGTGGGGCTGTTTGGGAGCATGGCAGCTCTGTCTAGGTTTATGTGTTTTGACTAAGAATTTTGTCTTTTTTATTATTTTAGCAGGGTATCCGTTTGACAAGAAAAGCGATTCAAGTTTGTGCATGCCACGATTTTGGGCCGGGATGGAGCTACCGAGTCGCTTCGCTCTCAGCAGTTGTGCGTATAGCACCGATCTTTTAGTTTGCATTGGATGAGCGGACGTATATGGAAGGATGATAGGCGAGGCCATGGGTTTGATGTAGAGCTCTGTGGTTAGGCTACCGTTTTCTTCTAGTTTTATCAGGGTGTCAAGGAAAGGTATTTGTTTTTTATCAGAATGGTCACTACGTTCAATGGAGAATTTCAGTGAAGGATGGAAGTTGTTCAAGAACTCAAAAATGCGTCTAGTGTATCGGATCCGTGTGTCCAGATGCCAAAAATGTCATCAATGTATCTCATGTATGTTCATGTTCATGTATTTGCGAATCATTCCATATAAATGGCTTAATGTTCGATTCGAGTGAAAAGGATACAAGTTGGGCGATACAAACGAAAAACACGACAGACAATTTAAAACACGCATCGCACACACACAAGAAATCGTGGTAACTATGTTAATAAAACGAACGAATTCAAGCTTTCACACACCGTCGTCACAATTTTCGAGTTGGGATTTTAGCACGGCGAGGCTCCGGGAGGCCATAACGGCCGGCGTCAGGTGGTTCCAAGACGAGGCCGCCCTATAGGAAAAAGCCCTGCGCGACATGGATAGCCGGAAAGCGGGCAGTTCTAGAGCACCAGCCACCGCGGCCCGCGTGAGGCGCTCACTCACAGCGGTGCGAGGGATGAATAGCGATCGGACCGCTGCCGGGGCGCGGGGATCGTTTAAGGCTCTGTAGACGCCGATACAGTCGCGGCGCCCAACGAGGTCGCGTATACCCCGCCAGCCTAGCGACTCCACGATCGGTGAGATATGATCACGACCCCGCGCACCCGAGACGATCCTTGCCGCGAAATTTATCACCTTTTGTACCCGGCTGAGGTGGCAGTCAGCGGCCCCGCCCCAGACGGAGAGGCAGTACAGTATGTGGGGGAACACGTGTGTCTGGATTAGGAGTTGGCGGGTCTCGGGTGTGAGGTGGTGACGAATTTTATACAGACAGAACAGGATGGAGTTGCACTTTTTGACTAAATTGGAAATGTGCTCCTCCCAGGACAAGTTACGGTCCATGGTGACCCCCAGCATCTTCACGGACGGCAAGGGATTGAGTGTGTGGTTTGAGATGTTGAGCTGAAAGGATGGAGTCTTTTTAAGGGCTTGAGGAGTACCGACAAGGAGGAGCGTGGTCTTGGTGGGGTTCATCTTTAAGGAGTTGGCAGTGAAGTAGGATTGGACCGCAATGATGGTATCCTCCTGGCGGGATTTTAGTAGGGATAGGTGTGCTGGGAGGGCAGAGTCGAGGAGCTGGGTGTCGTCTGCGTAGGACACCAGACGCCCGTGAGGAAGGTACGATGCAAGATCGTTCGTGAAGATGCTGAAGAGGAGTGGGCCCACGAGGGACCCCTGAGGGACGCCGTGGGATAAAGGAAGGGATAGTGATCCGCCTCTCACCACCTGCAGCCGACCATCGAGGTAACTCCGGAACCATCGGGGATCGATGCCGTACCACTGTAGCTTGGTCAGGAGGACACCGTGGTCAACGCTGTCAAAGGCTCTACTAAGGTCGACGGAGGTGACGGCGACGACATGTCCCGCGTCGATCCGGCGCGTCATCCATTCCACAGCGTCGACCACGGCATCCTCCGTCGAGTGGCACGGCCTGTACGCGTATTGTGAAGGCGCCAACAGGCTGTGGGAAACGAGATGCGCCGACAACTGCGTACATACAACCTTCTCGCATAATTTTGACAACACTGATAAAATCGATATCGGCCTAAAATTGCCAGGAGCATCGCGAGGCCCAGATTTATGAAGAGGGAGAACTGAGGCAATTTTCCAGTCACTTGGGAAGACGCAAGTGATGACAGAAGTGTTGACGAGATGAAGCAAGTGAGGCCCTAAGACAGCGAAACAGTTTTTCAATGCAAGTAGCGGCACACCATCGAGTCCAACAGCCCTAGAAGAGAACAGTTCTTTCAAGGCACTAGAAAGCATGGGTAAGGTCACCGGTTCTAAGACTAGCTGGGCTGTGGTGACGCACGGTGGTCTCGGAGGGAGAGGTGGCACGCTGTGGCAGCCGGCTGCCAGCTCGGCAGCTATCTTAGGCCCGACTGAGGCGAAATGGCGATTGAAGTCGTCAGCTCGGTCCATCGGCATATCCTCGGCGCCGCCGCCTCCTCTCGTGGGTCGAAGGGCGAACTCACGGATCCCGCGCCAGAAACTCGCACGATCAGACAGCATGGTCGCGCACAGAAAGTCGCGTTTCGCCTGGGCACAGCAACTCTTAACCCGGTTTCGGAGCCGCCGATACTCGATAAGGGCGGTCTCCGTACCGTACCTGTGCCATTCTATATAGCTGGTTGGAGATCAGCAGAAGTAAGTATCATGCTTTCTATCGCATCCATGAAAATGATGGCTAGTGGAGGGGCCATGCGACTTCCCATAGCGATACCCTGGTTTTGTTTATAAAAACGTTGTCCGAACCTGACATAATTGTTGCTTAACTCTATTTGTAACAGGCTCCTGGCTACCCCTATTTGTAACAGGGGGAGGATTCCGCCCCCCCCCCCCCCCCGGAGATCTCGAGATCTACCCGTCCGATTTTCAAAAATGAAACGGTGTTTGGTTCCCCTCAACACGATCTACATTTCTAAATAATAATAAAAAACATAAATTTGGGATAGGGGGGCAACAAGGGGGCAAAAACTACAAATTTTAGTGGTATTTTTGATCCAACATAGCTTTCATGTTTATCGACCGATTTTAACACAACTAATAGGAATCGATAGAGATTGAATCGGAAACTGATATATGACTGTGACGTTTGAAAATTCAAAAATTATAGGCGTGTGCAGGTCACTCAATATGGGGGTGAAGTAAATGCGTAATAAAACCATTTTTTATGTTGTTTTTTTGATAAATGAAATGGTATGTGATTGAGACATTAGACAAAACAGTTATAAATCATATTTTTTGCCATAGGCGGTACCAGGTTAGCGAAAAAGGGGGGGGGGGGGAAATTTGGGGAAAATATTAACCGCAGACAAGTTGCTACCCAGCACTATAAATATGTTACTGATCATAGATAGTTCCTTTTTGCATGTTGTACTTCATCATAGGCGTATCCAGGATCCAAACTAAGGCGGCGCAAGACCTTTTGATAAGTATATTATCCGATATTATGATACTAACTAGTCAACAGTGACTATTTCACTTACAACTTCAATTAACATTGCTTACCCCCCTTTTTACCCTACCTGGACTCGCCTATTATCTTATAATCGTTCGTAGAGTAGCCTGTGGTGCGTGTTTCATCCGAAAACTGCAGTATGTTATGTCATTGTACGCCCATGCCTCTTAGTTTCCTTGCAATAATATGACCCCCTTTCTTCCATTCCTGAGCGCGCCTCTGCAAAAAAATGACTTTATTCCCTTTTCGGGTCTCATATGTGCATATATTATTATAAGCTAAACGTATATTGCGCCGTTATCGCTGTCATATCGTCATCACCATGCCAGTCACCCCCCTTTTCATGTTCCTGAACACGCCCCTGAAACTGTATATGTAAAAAATTATGCAAATAATGGAAGCAGAAGCTATCTTTTACATCTTGATAGCTATAAATGCCCCCTACATTACTCTATTGGCTTCCCGCCAAGTATTGAATACTTCCTGGAACCCCCCCCCCCCCCCCCCCCTTTCAAGCCCCTGAAACCGCCTCTGCCATGCAATTTTGTATGATATTTCATTAACATCATCTAATTTTCACTTGTTGCAATCACGGTAAGCCGATGTAACTCCTTCATACTTGATGCAGTTAGGAAAAAAACGTGAAGATCGCATTTCCGTATTTTCGCCAAATGTCGCCTCCGAACCCACCCAAAACTGTGCTCTGGAACCGCCTCTGTTCAAGTTAAGAATTCAAAATTTTAACTCCAAATGCGGAGTTCAATTCTATGAAAAGTCCCAAAATTTCATGGGCCTGCTCCTAGCGGTTCTGGAGATATCTGCGAAAAACATGAGGGGGGCGGAATCCGCCCCCCCCCCCCCCCTGTTACAAATAGGGTTAAGCAGTGAGAGAGCAAGCTTTCGATGGTATCTAAGTCAAGGCCTAATAGATCTATCCTCTCTTTGTTTTTAGCGATGAGCTTCATAGTGGATTCAATGGCTTCTGTAATGGGGATATTACCATAGAGATTAGCCACGTCTACTGTAAAGAGGATCGAGTCCCCCGAAACCCCACTCGGGAAAGCCTGGCTAAGGCGGCCTAGGAAGTCATATGTGTTTTTGAGGTGTGACGGAACAAAGGTGAGGAGTTGAAATATCATTCTTTCTAAGAACCACGTCAGTTTGTCTAGGGGATCCCCACATGCAGAGACTATGGGCCTCAGAGGTATATCAGGCTTATGACTTTTTGGTAGTCCATACAGTTCTGCTGTTCTAGAAGTAGTTGGTTTGATGGCATTCACGATCTTATCAGGTATTTTTCCTCCTAGTGTTTGTGAGATGATCTTTTTGGTGGCGGCTTCAAGACGAGGAGTAGGATTTTTAGATATGTGCTCATACTGTGATGTGATCGTCTCTGTTTTTTTAATATATGTCTCTCGAGGCTTGATGACAAACCCTTTGCATTTGTCTGAACGTTTTATGATCACCTCGGGGTCAGCACGTATATCATTTAATACTTTTATGTCCTCCTTTGAATAATTTGTTTGGTTAGTACTACGATGATTTTGGAAGCAGTTTATGATCTTACGTTTGAGTGATCTAAGTGACCGTTCTGTTGTAGTGTCGGAAGGTGGAGCCATTCTGGTGTCAGTATCACTGAACCTGGGTGTCATGTTGAGTGGTTTAACGGTAGGAGCTGATTGGTATTGTGTACTGATCTGTGTGCTGGTGTTGGTAGTGGTGGCTGCGTTATTTGAGTGCATGGTTTGTTGCTGTTGTTTCTGCTGCTGCTGCTGCTTCTGCTGTTGTTGTTGTTGTTGTTATTGTTGTTGTTGTTGTTGTTGGTGGTGGTGGTGGTGCTGTTTTTGTTGTTGACTATTATGTTGTATGTGTTGCTGCTGTTGTTGTTGTGGTTGCTGCTGCTGCTGCTGTTGCTATTGCTGTTGCTGTTGATGTTGTTGTTGTTGTTGTTGTTGCTGTTCTCTTTGTTTAGCAGTTATGTGCATTTTCCAGCGAAGAGCAAAAGCACCCCTTTCTATGCCTTTTTCTACGTTGTGTAAAACTTGTTTGCAAACTTTTCGAGACAGGGCAAAATTCGGTCCTTTGCTTAGAATGTTCAAAAGAGTATCTGGGAGATTCTGCCCAGTCAAGTTAAGTACCTTATCAAAGGTCTTGGAACAATGAGGCGTGGTTTTTTCTGTAGTGTTGTTTTGTGTAGTGTTGTTTTGTGTAGTGTTGTTTTCGGTAGTGTTGTTTTCTGTAATGTTGTTTTCTGTAGTGTTGTTTTCTGTAATGTTGTTTTCTGTGGTGTTGTTTTCTGCAGTGTTGTTTTCTGTAGTGTTGCTTTTTGTAGTGGTTTTCCTCGTAGTACCACATAATAGATCAGTGTTTACATGCGGATACTCATTGTATACTGGACAATTCTTAACATTGTCGCAGGCACAGAAGCTAGCATCAAACCACATTTCATCAGTCATCTCAGACGATTGTAAATTTCGATCACTTTCGATGTCAGGATAGTAAGAGCTGTTCACCTCTAGGTTCGTACACTTACAATCATTCTCATCTCGACAACATGACAATGCGTCTAACCACTCTTCCCTTACAAAATTGTGTCTATCAGCACTATCTTCGTCTACTTTTAGTTTGGAGGTTACATGACATGTCATATATTCTCTCATCCACGTCTCACTTACGTCGGGTATGGTGGGCAATGGAGTGGTTTGTCCGAGGTCCTGAACATCGTCTTCGTCTCGATCGCGATCCTCCGGGTCGTTCTCTCCGCTATAGTTGTGTACGATGTGGCTTCTGTGTTGTTCTTGTTCGTTTTTCCTCTGTTCTTCTTTCTTCATGATGATGTCTTGTTCCTCATATTTCTGTGTCGCTTCTTCGTATGTTGTTGTAGGTGTTTCTTCCGCCGATACTTGCTCAGTATGGTTTTCAGCAGAGGTATCGGTGTTAAAAACCTCGCTGGCTGAGTATCTGGTGTCTCTTTCACGGTGGCCTTCTTCTACTTGCTTTTTTTAAATCTATATTGTGTTATATATGTATGTAAAGACACATGTGTGTATGTTACTGTGTGTGCGGGATGTTACGGCGAGCCCAACCAATTTTTTTTTGCGAGTGATGTAAAAGTTTTCGGCTGACTGACTGGTAGGAATATGTTAGTATATATGTTGTGCGTGCTTGTGGTGTATATTTTTAGAGTAGCTGCGGTGTGTGCAAGACGCTGTTGTTTGCGGAGTGTGTGCTAAATTATCGCGCGAGTTTCCTTGTTTCGTATATGTAATTGCTCTCTCTTGTTCATCATGCCATTATCCACTGAAGAAGGCTCATAGCCGAAAATATATTTTGGATTTTCTTTTGTTATTTGATATTAATATGAGCATGAGGTTACACTTCATTATACTTTTTATCATTATCTATATCTATATTATCATCTATATCTATATTTATATATATATATATTTATATCTATATCTATATCTATATCTATATCTATATCTATATCTATATCTATATCTATATCTATATCTATATCTATACTTATATCTATATCTATATCTATATCTATATCTATATCTATATCTATATCTATATCTATATCTATATCTATATCTATATCTATATCTATATCTATATCTATATCTATATCTATATCTATATCTATATCTATATCTATATCTATATCTATATCTATATCTATATCTATATCTATATCTATATCTATATCTATATCTATATCTATATCTATATCTATATCTATATCTATATCTATATCTATATCTATATCTATATCTATATCTATATATCTATATCTATATCTATATCTATATCTATATCTATATCTATATCTATATCTATATCTATATCTATATCTATATCTATATCTATATCTATATCTATATCTATATCTATATCTATATCTATATCTATATCTATATCTATATCTATATCTATATCTATATCTATATCTATATCTATATATATATCTATATCTATATCTATATCTATATCTATATCTATATCTATATCTATATCTATATCTATATCTATATCTATATCTATATCTATATCTATATCTATATCTATATCTATATCTATATCTATATCTATATCTTTATCTATATCTATATCTATATCTATATCTATATCTATATCTATATCTATATCTATATCTATATCTATATCTATATCTATATCTATATCTATATCTATATCTATATCTATATCTATATCTATATCTATATCTATATCTCTATCTCTATCTCTATCTCTATCTCTATCTCTATCTCTATCTCTATCTCTATCTCTATCTCTATCTCTATCTATATCTATATCTATATCTATATCTATATCTATATCTATATCTATATCTATATCTATATCTATATCTATATCTATATCTATATCTATATCTATATCTATATCTATATCTATATCTATATCTATATCTATATCTATATCTATATCTATATATATATATATATATATATATATATATATATGTATAATATATATATATATACATATATATATATATATATATATATATATATATATATATATATATATATATATATATATATATATATATATATATATATATATATATATATATATACTATATATATATATATATATATATATATATATATATATATATATATATATATATATATATATATATATATATATATATATATATATATATATATATATATATATATATATATATATATATATATATATATATATATATATATATATATATATATATATATATATATATATATATATATATATATATATATATATATATATATATATATATATATATATATATATATA